>JASFAT010003248.1:0-123530 GCA_031353405.1 Baronia brevicornis | reverse complement strand
AAGAGATGACATCTGTGTACATAAAAATGGAGAGTTATTTTGTTTGTCTCGCTAAAACTCAAAAACGGCTCGACCAGTTTGAATAATTTTTATTTTTATTTTGTTCGCTATAATACAGGGAAGGTTAACGAATAAATAAATATACGGAAAACCTTTAAAAAAACTTAAAAATAAAAATTCTTTTTATCCTTTTACTTTCAATTAATTTCAATACGTGACATTTGTGGAGGCGTTATCGTCTAACGGACGTGTTGTTATACAAAACTGTCGTTTATTGTGTGCGACTTTGAAAAGTATTGCATACCTAAGTACTAACATACCAGGAGAAGATATGCCTGCCAGAAGATATTATTTTCGTTAATTTGAATTAAATAAACTGTAGGTTCATAGTTCACCGGGCCATCTAGTAGCAAACAAACAGCAACATTCATTTACAAGCGACGTTCGTTTTCCTCGTCCATTTGTTACGGGTACGACTCGACTTTCAGCTTCAGCCATCGCCGCACTTAAAAAGCTCTCAACTTTAACTTATGATCGAGTTGCATCAGCGTGACTTCTTAGATGTATTCATTCTTTATGGTTTGCGAACAGGTTTGAACTGTAAGTGTGTGCTTTCACCTTATCTCCTCAACCCCCCAATCGGCTCCGACTGATGGAGGAGTGATCATTTTGAAAATAGTTGTATTTTTTATGGGAGAGGTAGTCAAATAGCAAAAAGCAATAAATGCTTTTTTTATGGGATAGTAAAGATGATTAATGGAGTCAGGCGTTACTTTGCGGAAATCCATCACTATGTGGACAGTCAAAAGTTTTACTTAGCTAAGATCCGCGACAAGCAAACAATAACAGAAAATTAATAATGTGTGTTTTCCTGCTGGATGAAGTGGATTTATTTGGAACTCAAACCAAAAACCAGCAACTTTCCACCCACCAACCACTACACACAATACCAAACACACACTACCACTTTTCCACCTTGTAAAGGACACGTGTTTCGCCCCAATACGGGGCATCTTCAGATATAGTAGACTCTACGGAAGACAACCGAAAAGTGGTTTTCGGTTATTTATTATAATAATTATATTTGCATTATTTATATATTATTTATTATTATATATTATTTACTATACGGCAGGAACGGAAATGTGGATTGGGGGGGGGATCCCAGACTCGGAATAAATATTTATAAATCCATACATTTATTTATTCCGATTCGGGGATCGACCCCGCAACCATTGACTCCGCGGGTGGAGGGCCCGCCACTGAGACAATTGGTCGTCCATTGCCCCAATAGCTCGGACGATTTGGCCAGTGTGAATGATTTTGCCAATCCCAAAAATAAACTTCTATTGTTAACAAGAACGTTTAATGTCATACAACCCCTCCCCCCCACCTCCCACTCCATAATTCGTTCGCTTCGTCCTCGTTACTTGCTGCGTATTAACTGTGTACGCGCCGATTAAAACACGAGAATGTACCACGCAATGCCACGGTATTAAAGTTATCGGCGGGTATTGATCATTGGCGAGTTATTGCTGTATCCGGTCTGTTATTGATACCGTTTCACTTTCTAAGTGGAGCGGAATGTTTCATATCTTGGTAGTCGATATTGGGAGCGATAGTGCTAGCACGCAGGGTTGTCACAGTACTGGCCGGTATACCTTTGCAAGATATGTCAGTGTTCGTGACCAATATTATTTTGGTTGGGTAGTTTTGGATTCACGCAAAATATGTGGACAAGTAACTCATCTTTTGCCTTTAGGACGTAAATAATAAGTATCAAATTTTCAATGTTTAGTAGTTATAAAAATTAAACTTAAGCGTTTGGTACTTAATATCAAAGTTATTAAAAAAATCTAAGTTATGCTGTTCACACACAAAACAAAGTTTATATTATATTTTTCAATTTTATTTGTGGAGTTTTTTTATTTTTATGGGATAGGAAGGCAAACGAGCAGGCGTGTCACCTGATGGAAAGCAACCAACGCCGCCCATAGACATCCGCAGCGCCATAGGCAGTGCAGAAGCGTTTTCGGCCTTTAAGGAAAGTGTTATTATGAAAGGGGGAGGGGCGGTTGAGCCTCCGCAACTCAACCGCTCACTGGACGAAGCTCTTCTCTGCGGGAGTGTGGTACTTCCGCAGAGAAGAGCTTCGTCCAGTGGTGGTGGGTGATTCTCACGAGGGCAAAAAGCGACCAATGACGAGCCGTTTCGCTGCGATGAATGGCAGCGGATGGAGCTCTGCCAACCCCTGCGGGGGATAGGCGTGAATATATAAAAATAAATTATAATACATATAGGGAAAGTGTGAACTAGTAGCAGGAATGAAAAAAAATATTACGTTAAATGGTTGAAAATTATTTTTTTGTGTAGTGTGTTGTGATTTAAATGAAAAAAATATCCGCGCATATAAAATAAATGTGGGTGGCAGCCCTATAGAGAGGCAAACGGTATCCACCGCAGTGTTCTCACAAAGAGCTCGGCGAACTTTCCCCAACTTTATCAGCGTGGAAGTGTTCCAATCATGTTTCTATCGCTAACAATCTTCCTGAACGCTTGTATTTAAATAACTTTTCATCCCTATTATTCAGATTTAAGAATCAAAATTTGTGACTGAGACATGGGCCTGCTTAAGTTTTTAAATTATGAGATTCCTCATCCAAAACTACGTGCAATCCCAAATTTTTATCCCCCTACCTTCTGTTGCGAATGTGGATGGAAGGGTCGGTAGGGGAAGACTACTGAAAACATACCTTGACCAAATTGCCGAAGTTTTTAAGAAAGGCCAAGAGTACCCTTAACCGGCGGGCTTGCATGAGGACAGTAATGAGTGTGGAGGAAGTAATGAAAGTGTGCCGAGATCGTAGCAGATGGAGATCTGTGGTCTCTGCCTACCCCTACGGGAAACAGGCGTAACGATATGTATTATATGTATGTATGTAACTTCCGATGTATTCTATTCCAGGAAAACGTCTGCCTAGGCCAACTAGTAGATAAAAGTCAGTCCATGGAGCATCTGCTTGAATGCTCACTGTGCCCTAACACCTGCACATTTCAAGGTCTCATCGAAGCGAATGCTGCTGCCATTGCAGTGGCGAATTACTGGGCACCAAAAACAAAGGAACCGCTGACATGAAAAGAAGTAGATCCAGAATAGAAACCAGAGCTTATGTTTGATTCATGTTTCTTTTATTAAATTTTCATTTATTTTATATTTGTCTAATATCAACGACAGTAAAAATATTTGCTGTAAGTAGAAAAATGGGAGGAAAAGACATAATAAAAAAAATGGCGTCGAATGTCATCGCTTTTTAAATTTTTTTAATTCTTTTAAAAACGACCGAGACCATTCGACGCAGTTTTTTTTTTGCTGATTCAAATGGTGTATAAAACCAAAATAGGTCGTTTTCTATTCACAGCAAATACGTTGTCACGGATATCACATTTTTTTTTCTACATCTGTGTCAGGAAAAACTACTGCGGCGAATGGTCTGAGTCTCACAGCTCAACGACCAATAGAAAAATTTGTACAGTATTGAAAGTGACCGTTTTTAAGTGATCTGATTCAATTTGTACAATGTTGAAACTAACCGTTTTTGAGTGATCTGATTCAATTTGTACAGTGTTGAAACTAACCGTTTTTGAGTGATCTGATTCAATTGGTACAGTGTTGAAACTGACCGTTTTTGGGGCGATCTGATTCAATTTGTACAGTGTTGAAAAACTGACCGTTTTTGAGTGATCTGATTCAATTTGCACAGTGTTGAAACTGACCGTTTTTGAGTGATCTGATTCAATTTGCACAGTGTTGAAACTGACGGTTTTTGAGTGATCTGATTCAATTTTTTTTCATGTTTTTATTGTGCGGTTTATTACGTTTTCGTTTTTTTTTTTGCGTCGATGTGTACTCCAAGCCAGATATTATACGTTAAAGTTTTTCCTAAACAAATCTCGACCCACTCGTCTGGGGCCGCACGTGCGTTTTACAGTCCGCCCGCCCGTTTACGGCTGGGAAATAAAAAGTTTCGAAAGTTGTTTTATTATGCACACAACTGCTTTGTGAGTAGACGGTCCACTCCACTAGTTAGCTAGTTCTCCTCTACATTGTTTCCCTTCTTATGTCCGTTTCGTGGAGTATCAATTTCTATTCCCTTTACTTGAAACATTGTTGATGTTATGTGGACAGTTAGAGCTTTTACTTACTTTCCCTACGGAAGACAACCGTTATGTGCCTTAACTGAAGCGAAGTCACTTAACGGTTGTCTGTCGCAGAGTTCTACTATACCTGATGATGCCTCGTGTTGAGGCGAAACACGTGTCGTTTGCAAGGTGGAAAAGTGGTAGTGTGTGTTTGGTGTTGTGTATAGTGGTTGGTAGGTGTAGAGTTGCTGACGGCCGTTTTTTGGTAAAATTTAGTTTGGTAAAACACACATTATTAATTTTCTCCTGATTCTCACGAGGGCGAAAAGCGACTAATGGAGAGCGGTTTCGTTGCAATGAATGGTAGCGGATGGAGCTCTGTGGTCTCTACCAACCCCTGCTGGGGATAGGCGTGAATATATATAAAATAAAAAAAGAAATAATTTTCTATTGTTGTTTGTTTGACGCGGATCTTGGCTAAGTAAAAGTTCTAACTGTCCACATAGTAATGGATTTCCGCAAAGTAACGCCTGACTCGCTTAATCATTGTTGATGTGATACGCCAGCTACTTCAGTGTTTTTCGTGTGTTCGATAAACCCAGTCATTGCTTCAGTTCGTCACAGTGTCGGTGTTTTCGGCTAGTTATATATATCGACTCAAAAAAGCGAAAACGTAGTAAACCGCAAAATGAGAACTTACCACCAGAGCCTATAAAAAAATGGCCCGCAACGCTTCTGCAATGCATGTGCACTGCGGATGTCTATGAGCTGCGTTGATTGCTTTACGTAAGGTGACACGCCAGTTCGTTTGCCTTCCTGTCCTATAAAAATGTTTGATTTTTATTTGATTTTTATTCTTAGGTACACTGGAGAAAGAAATCTATCAAAATTCTTTATCAAAAAAATTTCCGCATTGCACACGTTTTATACACGTACATAAAACGTATACTCCTACCTATAAAATACACCATAAAAGAAAATATAATTTTATATTTCACATATACTTTTTAGACTATCCTCCCGGCCAATAACAATGCAACCTTTCAGTTTACGACACCAACCTTCCCTTCGCCGGTCTCACGGGACTCGTACAACGGTGGTCAGTGTACCTATGTCAGCATCGGAGCGGTTCACCCCACAATGGGGTGTCGCGCCATAAAAATTTGGCGGCCGGTGAAATTGGACCGAATCGCCCACTGACGCGTGCGAGACGGCCCTATTTCTGTTTTATATCACTTATAACTATGAAAAGTGCATTTATTATAAGATAGGAAGGCAAATCAGCAATCGTGTCATCTGATGGAAAGCAATCAACGCCGCCCATAGACATCCGCAGCGCCATAGGCAGTGCGGAAGCGTGTGATATTTGATATTTGTGTAGGCTTGTTTTGAAGGTGCCAATGTCGTATCGGTTCGCAACTACCGCTTAAGGCAGCTGTTTCCGTAGAGTTGTGGTGCATACAATGAGGTTTCTAATTAAGTTTATAAAGTTAGTCTCTTGTTGTTCCTGTAAAATGTCCCTACTCATATCGAGTTATAAATTCTGATAACTAAGCCGACCATATATATGTATTAGGTTTTTTTTCTCACACACATCATGTCCCACTTATGAGCACGGGCCTCTCCATTTCGAGGCAGATTATGTTTGTTAATTTTATAATTTATAATTCACCTTTAAGATTGCGTCACCAGTCTCAAATCTTGAAGCGCCGGAAGTTTAAAATTCTGTAATGTTTTCGAAGGCTACAAGTTTCTCAAATCTGCGCCTTGTAAATTTTAATAATAAAGTGAGGAGCGCCCTTGGTAGAATTATTAAATGAAAACCTTGTTGTTCGTTAATAATATAATATAATATAAGCCTTTATTCAGATAAATACATACTATACTAAAATAATGTTATACATCGTCATCCTTGTTTGTCTGTCTGATGACATAGGCCTCTACCAACATTTTCCATTGTCTCCTATCCTTGGTTCTCTTAGTCCACAATTTTCCTGCTACTTCTTTTATTTCTGCATCCCATCTATTGTATCATCTTCCGCGTCTCCTTTTCAGGTTCGTTGGGCACCAGTCGTTGATTATTCTACTCCATTTCCTCTCTCTTTGAAGGGTGTGTCTTTTTCAACGTCACTTTTTTTTCTTATTGCAAAAGTTATACTTGTAAGTTCCGTCTTGTTTCTTATAACTGTATTTCTTATCCTATCCGATCTCTTGATATTCAGCACGTTTCTTTCCATTGAACTTTGGCAGAGCCCACGTCTGGCAGTCATAAGAACACAAATATTTTTTTATATTAATTTTTGTTTCTTTGGTGTTCGAGGACTAGCGCACCCGATGGGACGCGCATACTTTTATGCAGTCGTGTCGTCCCTCTCGCACAGTATCTGTCGCGCTTGCACTCGCTCTTTGCTAACTCACCACCCACTAGTTGTAAGCTTTATTGCGAATAAATAACGTACATTTTGTTGAAATTTATTATTCGGCTGCAATTAATCACAAACGGAGTTTCATTACATTCACGCGTCACTACATTTGGTGACACTAAGATTTCATTTTATTCATTTTTGTTTCTTTGCTGGTCATGACTTAATTTAGTGACTGTATAGGTACTTATCAATAAAATAATGAAATTCACTTGAAGTATCGCCGCGAGACTCATCCACTTTAAATTCAAACGGCATTTTAGCGAGAAAATCAAGTCTTTCAACTAAGGTAATACAATTCCTTGTAATCAATTCAGAGGCTCGCCTTGTTCGGAACTCGGTTCCGATTCATTTATGTAAATGGCGCACCGGCTGCCGACGGCAGAAACGTCTACATTAGCGATAATCAAATATATCTATTTATGGGAAAGACTATTAATGGATTCAGGCGTTACTTTGCGGAAATCCATCACTATATGGACAGTCAAAAGTTTTACTTAGCTAAGATCCGCGACAAGCGAAACAATAACAGTAAATTAATAATGTGTGTTTTTCCGTTGGATTAAGTGGATTTATTTGGAACTTAAACCAAAAGTGACTTTTCAGTGACTTCCGTAGAGTCCGTCTTCTGAAGATGCCTCGTGTTGGGGCGAAACACGTGTCGTTTACAAGATGGAAAAGTGGTAATGTGTGTTTGGTGTTGTGTATAGTGGTTGGTGGATGGAGAATTGATGGCCGATTTTCGCTAAGTTTTTGGTTTAAGTTCCAAATAAATCCACTTAATCCAACAGAAAAAACACACATTATTAATTTTCTGTTATTGTTTTGCTTGTCGCGGATCTTAGCTAAGTAAAACTATTGACTGTCCATATGGAAAAGACATCTGGAATAATTTGGTATCATCCGATATGTGATTTCATCAAAATCATCATGCAGGTAAAAAATAAGCTAGTTACATATATAATATAATTATATTAGGTCGCAAGTCATTTAGTCTCCTATCATTGTACATAGATAGATAGCTATTTATTTCCCTCGAATAGTTCATGGTTCTAGCAGCTGTGTGAGCATGCGCGTTATCTTGGTGGAAAAGAGTATTAAAAAAATAAAGATACGTAAATGGCCAGTGATTTTCACTGTTAATTCAAAATAGTATCAAGAAAAAGAGATTATATATAGAATAGAATAGAAAAAAACTCATTTCATGACACTTTTGTTTTACAATAATTAAAATTAAAATCTAAATAATATTACATTTTACAAGTAACCAAAACAAATAATTAAAAACAATTAAATCATGTGATTGGATTGGCAGTGACCGATTAGCTCAGTGGCTGGGCCCCCCGCCCGAAGTCAATGGTCGCGGGTTCAATCCCCGCATCGGAATAAATATATGTATGCGCCAATCCGCATTGGACAAGCGTGGCGGGTTAACGTTCGTTCCTCAAAAATGGAGAGGCTCGTGCTCAGCGGTGGGACATATATGGGCTGTGAAAAAAGACGGCGACGTGGTTCGCCACCCGTCACATCCTGATTCCCACGAGGACAAGAAGCGACGAACGGAGAGCCGTTTCGCTACGATGAATGTGATAGGAAGGATGGATGAAAAGATTGATGAGTGTGAAGGAAGGTGTGTCGGGATCGTAGCGGATGGAGATCTGTGATCTCTGCCTAACCCTACAGGGAGACAGGCGTGACTATATGTATGTACGTATATATGAAAAAAAATCATGTGATAAATCAACCCGCAACTGAAATTTACTTTGTGGCCAACAATTTTTGGAAGCCTAGATATTACATATGCACAATCTTAGCTACGCGCTACGTAGATCAGTGTACGCTGAACTTTCGCCAAGTTTGACGTTGTAGCGGCGCTTCTGATTAATTGTACTGAACAATGCCGTTGAATATGTATTGGAACGGATTTGAGAGGAGGATACGTTCCCAGTTCGGAGCGTGTTCCACATTCGTTGTTTCGAATACGGATGGCATGTCAACAATGATCATGTTTTACCAGACATGGTAATTGTATTCGCTATATAAGAAACGTAGATAGAGATAGAGATATATATATGTATATTATTTATTATAAAAAGCTTTTTATCGACGGCAAAAAGCATAATCGTAGAAAACCGTAAAATGAAAACTTTAAAGATTTCTGAAACAATTGCATCTCGATCAGATGATAAATGGAGTCAGGCGTTACTTTGCGGAAATCCATTACTATGTGGACTGTCATAATTTTTTCTTAGCTAAGATCCGCGCCAAGCAAACTAAAATAGAAAAATATTAATGTGTGTTTATTACTGGATAAAGTGGATTTACGGGAAACTCACACTAAATCTTACCGAAAACGACCTTCACTAACTCTCCACCTTCCAACCACTGTCAACAACATCAAACACACACCCCCACTCTTCCACAATATATACAACTCGTGTTTATTCAGGTATCGACACGAAGCATCATCAGGTATAGTAGACTCTACGTAAGACAAGCGTTAAGATATTTAAAGGTATAGTAGACTCTACGGATGATAACCGTTAAGATACTATTTTTGTTTACTCGTCGCGGATCTCGGCTAAATAAAAATTTTGACTGTCCACATTTATTTGATCAGTCAAAAATAGTTTCAACGCTGCACAACGTCTCCCGTAGGGGTGGGCAAAGACCATAGATCTCCATCCGTTACGATCTCGGCATACTTTCCTTGCCTACCCCATACTTATTATTTTTCTCATGCAAGCTCGCCGGTTAAGGGTACTTTTGACATAGCCTTTCTTAACTCTTAATTTGGTGGAACAAAAATCTTTCTTTTTTAAAGTTTGTGAATAATATGTGTTTTAGGATATTTAAGAAATAATAAAAAAATCATGTTCTTCCCATTTTCGAGAAAATACACGTCCTTTGTGGCGGAGATTTGACATAAATAAATTACAAATTTGAAAGACTTGGATTTTTTTGAAGTTTGTGTTCGGCGTAGCGGACAATATCAAATTAAGGGTTAAGAAGTAGAGCAATTTTGTTTAAGGTATGTTCTCCGTGGTCCTCTTCTACCGACTCTTCCATCCACATCAGCAGTTTTCTTTTCGTTGAATCGAAATGTACACAGGGTATATGAATGATTCAAAGAGCACAATGTAATCTTCGTTTCTAAAACTAAAGGTTCTGCCAGGCGGTACGTAATTAAAAACCAGCTATTGTGGAGAAATTTGAAAGCCCGCTAACCGAGTGGCCCATATTGGAGCCAGCATCTCGCATCGCATCCCCGTTCCTCTTTGTTCGACAGCTGTTCTTTTGTCTCACGGTCGCCGCGCACCATCGTTGGCCTCCACAGAAGCCGCATCCGCACCCGCTGACACAGATTTCTCTTTACCATCTTACATTGTTTAAAATTTTAATCCTGCAAGTGCTCGCCTTTGCGATCCCCTTCATTGTTACTTCCCTTTCACGCTCTTATGGTCTCGCTCTATCCACATTCGGTTTTATACGCTAGCTTTGTACCCAACGGTGTGGTAGCGAAAGGTATGACGGGACGGGATTGAGAATGAAACAGCACGGTTATGTGGACAGTCAAAACCTTTATTTAGCTAAGATCCGCGACAAGCGAACAATAACAGAAAATTAATAATGTGTGTTTTCCCGCTGGATGAAGTGGATTTATTTAGAAATTAAACCAAAACTTAATGAAAAACGGCCGCCAGCAACTCTCCACCCACCAACCACTATATACCACACCAAACACACACTACGACTTTTCCACCTTGTAAACGAGACGTGTTTCGCCTCAACACGAGGCATCTTCAGGTATAGTAGACTCTACGCAAGACAACTGAAAAGTCTGTCCACATAGTGACGGATTTCTGATTCTCAAAGTAACGCCTAACTCCATTAACCAGCACAGTTATGTTTATGTATATATATGTATGTACATGTTTATGTATGTACAGTGTGATTCAAAAAAACGCACGTGACGTGAAATAGACTGTAGCATCAAGAAGTCGAAACATGGCACCATCTATGAGTTGGTTAGTTAACCTATATTATACAATGTTTATGTATTATACAATATTATATATATATATTATTATACAATATTATATTATACAATATTATATATATATTTATATATATTATACAATGTTTATGTCAATCTTTGAACGAACTTACACAGCCATAGATGTTAGAAACTTATAAAATTTTACAATAAGTCTTTGTCTTAAAAAAAATTACTTGGCAATAAAAAAAATATTGAAGTTATCAATCGAGATGAAAACTATCAACACTATATCTCAAGCTGGACCAAGTCACACATAGTGTACAAATGTCATCAAGATCGGTCAAGTAGTTTTGGAGTTTAGTGGCGACAAACATTCCTATACGATATTTTTATGTATATAGATTTATCAATAAAATTATTCTTTCGCTCGCTGACTTCAAAACCACATATTGCCCAATCATATACGAGTATTAATGCTTCAATACATACAAATCCTACTATAAACCACTCTGATTGATCCAAATATTCACCGACGATTTTTGTTTTTAAAAAGTTTGTTTAACCTCCCTTCCACTTGACAGTATCTCGTTATGAAGTGTAACGAGGTAGCGACGCTCGACCGGCAAAAGCCAATTCACTTCGAACGCGAGTATTTGGGTCAGGGAGCATGGATGAAGTTTGCACGTGAAAGGTGGATGCAAAGAACCGTTCACGGAAAACCGCAAGTTATCGAATCAAATTAAAATGCTTATACGAGTATTAACTTTTGAATCGTTTTCTATCTTTATAATCCACCATCGAGTCGTGAAGTTGACTTAGTCGTTTATATACTCGTAGATACATATCGTCACGCCTGTTTCACAAGGGTATCAGGGGTACGCAGAGACTCGTGAGATTCACTATGATGAATTTTAACAAACCTAATTTGTTAAAAATGTCGGTGACTTTGGTCGTCACCCATCAAAGCTGTAACTAATAAATAAATAATTGTTGATTTCCACGTTTATGTATTACTTACGAATGGGACTGATTTAAATTTAATTAATGTTTTCGCCTCCGACGTCGACATTGAATAAGTAATGGCAGCCATCGCAGCTCGCGTCTCGGCGCATATGTAACGCGTCGAGACGCCTCCCTATCCCCTCGATGTTAGCAACCTCCCCACTTATTCATGGAATAACGTAGCACTGTTACGTCAAAGAACATTGCTCGTTGTCGCAGTAATGTGCTACGCGGTTGATATCATATTTATTCAAGGCCGAGATATGTTGAAATATATATGCATTCACTTATCGAATACTTACTCTATTGCTGGGGTAGGTAGCCGCAACTACATATTGCGTGGTAAGGTAAAAAAATATTTCATATCCCATAAATAAAATATGGGTCCTTGACCTTCAAAAGTCGTTGATGATGACTTTTTTATAAAGTTCATTGCTCTCTAATTTTGAAGAAATGAACGTCGATTCATTTATTTATTGTACAAAAACATTTGAAGATATAATTTTAATACACTAAAAATAATCAAAAAAAATTGTTTAATAAAGATTACATAAATGGCTAATAGATGCCAATATTTATAATATTCAAGATTTTTTTGCTTTAAAGAGTCGATCAAATGTATATAATAGATAAATATATAGTGTAAAGTAAAAAGTGATATATAAATGTAATAATAAATTATAATTTTAATGATATTATAATAATCTAGCTATGTTTTTAGATTTGTAATAATTGTTTTAGTTATTTCTAATAGTGTGTCATTATTAATGAAATTTGTACGCCGTAAGTGGCAATGTGATGGAGCTTTTATGCGTCTCTTTTTTTCATCTTGTTATAACCTCACATTATACAAATAAAGAATTATTATTAATCTTCAACTGATTTTGTAAAAGTAATGAATGAATTGATGTTCATTTCTTTAAAATTAGAGAATAATAAATAGACTTTATAAAAAAGTCATCAGATACGACTTTTGACCATACTTTGTTTTGTTACCCTGTCTGTTTGTTACATACCCATATTTTGTTCATGGGATAATGAAAGCGTGTCGCCTGATGAAAATCAATGAACACCGCCCATAGACATACCATAGGCATTGGAGATGCATCGCCGGCCTTAGAGATAAGAGTGGGCTTGATTTTTTTATGGTTCCAATGTCGTATCGGGTCGAAAGTATCGCTGGTTTCATAGAGTGGTGGTGCGTGGGATGGAGTTTTGTAAAAAACGCAACATACTGCATCGCCATTGATCCAGATGTTGGGGTTTAAACTGATGAAAATTATTCTTTGATGATGCCGCCTTGTTCTCCGTTATCCATAATCCAGGCCTGTGTGGTGACTATGGGCTATTCCTCCCAGTTTGGTAGGGGTCTTCATGTGGCAAAGGGACATGTGGTGCGTTTTTCGGCAACCACGGTTCCCTTAAAGCGCTCCTATTTTGATTCTTGACAACAGTCAAAGTAGTTCTATTTTTCTTCATATCTTTCATTTTTACGTTGTCGTGTTTTTTATGGAATAGGAAGGCAAACGAGCAGGTGTGTCGCCTGATGAAAAGCAATCAACGCCACCCATAGGCAGTGCAGAAGCGTTGCCGACTTTTAAAAAAAATGTCATTATTGGAGGGGGAGAAGGGAGGGGGAAGTGGATTGGGCCTCCGAAACTCAGCCGCTCACCGTACGAAGCGCGGTAACTAATCTACTACTCAGACGCCGGTTCTTTGCGGAAGTGTGGTACTTTCCCGAGCGAGCCGGCCCATTCACGCTACAGACAAATATTATGGCATTCTTAACAAAGTATTCGTCTTCAGCGTGGCTCTACCACTTGGCTATGGTTTGTTTATTGAGTGAATCTTTTTTTTTAAATTAATTAAAGTTGTATGAAGCGCGCCAACGGATGGCTATTGAAAATGAAAATATAAATACACATCTTATAGTACACTCGACGATCCATAGGCGTTTTCTGTAATAATGTTTCAACGAAGTTTCCAATAACGCGCCATTGAAAATAGCGATCAAATTAGAAATTGTTCCGGGGGCCCTTTTAGGGGACAAATATTTCAATAAACGTTATATTAACATACCGCTTCGGGATTGTCGCAACTGACACATATTTCACAACTCTACATGGAGGTAGTTGTGCTGGAAAAATTTAATAAAACATACCTACAGATTTTGACTCAGACGACCGATTGGCTCAGTGGCGGGGCCCTCCGCCCGCGGGGTCAATGGTCGCGGGTTCGATTCCCGCATCGGAATAAATATTTATATGGATTTATAAATGTTTATTCCGAGTCTGGTAACTCCCCCCCTATCCGCATTTCCTTTCCTGCCCATTCCTTTCTTCTCTGTCCTTACTTTCCTCTCCGCCAATCCACGGTCTGCTGTGCCAATTGATGCGTGGCTAGGGGCGAGCCTAGTCACAAGCGTGCCGATCGTTCCGGGATCAGGCTCCCCTGGGTACTATGGTTACCACATCATGCAGAGCTCTGCTGGGGCTTACCTGCATCCTCCCTTGCGACTCGTGGGATTCACTAAGACGAATTTAATATACCTAATTTGTCGAAAATGACGGCGACGTGGTTCGCCACCCGTCACGTCCTGATTCTCACGAGGGCGAAAAACGACCAATGACGAGCCGTTTCGCTACGATGAATGGCAGCGAATGGGGCTCTGTGGTCTCTGCCAACCCCTGCGGGGGATAGGCGTAAATATATAAAAAAATAAAATAAAAAAATTATATTTTTTTCTCGAAACTGAAAAATCTATTCTTATCAAAGTCAATTTTAATATAACTTAAAAAGCTATCTATAATATTTACCTACGTTAGAGGAAAGAAAATCAAATCAGTAATTTCATAACATAGGATCATACACACGTCGTTATCACGTAGCACGTCTACACGCCGCTACGAGAACCGCACATATGATGTGTTATCGTAGCGGTATGTATAAGAAGGCGTTTTGCGATACATGTGTAGGCACTAGAGATAGTCTCAAGACACGCTTCATATTCTCTGTCGTGTATTTTTATTTTATTCTCATTTTGCAGAACGGTAAATTCTGCTTCTATCTATTTCATAAATATTAATGCAAGACTTGTGGTGAAGTGTTATCTGTATCTTCAAACGCGAGTATCAGCGACTGTGTGAAAGAGGTCGTTTTTCGCAGCTATAAGAACACATTTTGTATCCAGTACTTTAATTATTATATATTTACGGAGCTCCAGTTGTATATAATTTTTTAATATAGTGTCCATCCTACTGTTGCTAGAATAAATCGCTATAAGCGATAAGACCGCCATTTGTATATAAATCTTTACCTATCCGCCTGTCCGGTAATTATGGTATAGGTACACGGGTATGCGACCCCGGCCTCCCGAGCTACTACCATATCACCCCTTGTCTTCCGTTGCGGTAGTATCATATCCCTCTCATCGTGTCAAATCCATCTTTCCTTTTTCCTATCCTTTTCCCTTCCTCTCCGCCAGTCCACGCTCTGCCGTGAGAGTGAATGCGTGGCTGGGGTCGAGCTTAATCACAAGCGTGCCGATCGTCCCGGGATCGGGCTCCCCCGGGTATCATAGTGCCTTACCTCAGCATGCGAGGCTCTGCTGGGGTTGACCTCCATCCTCCCTTACGGCTCGTGGGATTTACTATGGCTATGGGGTTAAAAAGGGCGGCGATGTGGTTCACCACCCGTCACGTCCTGATTCCCACGAGGGCGAGAAGCGATTAAAGGAGAGCCGTTTCGCTACGATGAATGTGAGAGGAAGGATGGAAGGTGTGCCGGGATCGTAGCGGATGAAGATCTGTGGTCTCTGCCTACGCCTACGGGAGACAGCCATGACGATATGTATGTATGTTGTATATAAATATTACAATCAATAATTGTATTATATAACTTTGTTTTTGGTTTACAATAAAGAATATATCTATCTATCTAATCCCATAAGACTACGGCAGTCTTATTAAGTTAAAAACATGTTAAATTTTCTTCTGAAATTTTCTAAACCTATTTTTAGCTTGAGACATTTTAACACAAAGTTTGTGAGGAAAGATGACTTTCATGTAGGCAACAGTATGGTAAATTATGGGTGTTGTTTTTTTCTTGAAGTTAATTTAAAACCTTTTAGCGACAGTTAGGGGTTCGTTCCCAGTTTAAAACTGCAAACTCACGCAGTGACGTGGTCTACTTTTATAATTAGGCGTGAAGACACATTGGAAAAAAAATTTGTGGTCCAAGTATTAAATTGAACGCTTGTATGATTCTTCTTTTTCAGTCCCTGTTCCCGTTATTGAAGTGAAGCGCGTCGCTCAAGATCGATCCCAATGGAGAAGCACTGTGGACGTCCTCTGTCCCACCTCGGGGACCATAAGAAGTTTCCGTTATTTGGGGTCGGGTCACCTCACATTTTTGTCGCCAAGCTAACCTTTGCTTGGGTTATCTCTTTACACAATTGGGTTTTCGTAAGGTCTCTTTTTATATTTGACCTCCATGTCGATGGCGGGCGTCCTCTACCTCTTTTCTTTCTTCTTTAACGCTTGTATGATTGTTATCATGATTGGTTCATTATCGTCTTTGACCAAGATCAAACCGAACGGCTTGATTCTTTAGCACTGTGGACGGATATCTCATCTCACTGTATCTTTTATGGATGTCATGGCATGTGCTCTGAGAAATTGTTCAGATATGGCGATCCACGCACCACTACCCTGGGGAACCAGCTACTTCCAGCAATGTTTCGGAACCTATACGACATTGGTAGCTTGAAAAACAAGCCTACACATTACTGAAAGGCCGGCAACGCCTTTACGGAAGCATTGCCTATTGTATTGCGGATATTTATAGACGGCGTTGATTTCCTTCTATCAAGTGATACGACTGCTCGTTTGCCTTCCTATGCCATAAGAAATATATGTATATGTATATACGGGAGACAGGCGTGACGATATGTATGTATGTATGTTCTGGTCTTGTTTATCGCGGTGCTTAGCTAAGTTTTGCCTGTCCGTCTTATCTATGCGTATTACTCGCGGCAAGTTTGTACCTTAAACTCGGTACAGTGGTGCTATGTGATGGACTTTTCCGTGGTCGTCATTTAATGTCATTGTCACTAATTGGTGTGAAAACGAATTAGGCTCGGATCGGACTCGTCATTGACAATTATTAACGATGACTGATGTGTTTTGAGACTTGTGCTTTGTTTCATGTTTAGTTATGTCTTTGATATATCTATACAGGGTGTCCCAGAACTCAACGTCAAGCCGAAACGGGGTGACAGGATTGATTGTCATCATGACAAAAATCGGAAAAAAATCTATCCCATGCAGTTTGAAAATTATGGGCGTTTAAGAAAAACCTAGAAATTTGTTAAAACTGTAACCATTTTTCGGTTATTGTGGTTAATTTTTATTATTTTTGTTCATTTAAACTTTGGAACCGTAACCCTAAATAACATTTCCAGAATCACAGTAAAAAATAATGACACAATTGCCCCAAGTTTCCTAGAATTAAGACTATTTGTTGAACTATGAATTTAAAATTTTCAAAATTTGTCGACTTTGAAAGGCTCTCCTTTAAAAAAAAGGACTAGAGTGCCTTGGCAAGTGCCAAAAGTCGGCGCATTTAATCAGGATTGTAAAATGGTACAATACTTGTTAGTTTCATACTAAAAAAAAACGATTAAAAAAAAATAAAAACCTCAAGTAACCCGATTTTTGCTAACCCATTTTACTCAGTTAAAATGTTTTTTATTCGCACAAGCTCTTGGTAGGTTCCTAATTTTAAGATCTTCAGATAGATTTTTCTTCTGATTTTTCTCATGATGGTCACAATCAATCCTACTATCCCGTTTCGGCTTGACGTTGAGTTCTGGGACAATCTGTATATAAAATCCTAATATTAAATGTGGACAGTCAGAATTGTTATTTAGCTAAGATCTGCGACAATAAAACAATAACAGAAAAATAATTACGTGTATTTCTACTAGATGAAGTGGATTCACGGGGAACTTAAACCAAATCTTACCGAAAAACGGCCGTCAGCAACTCTCCACCTCCCAACCACTATCATCAACCAACATACACCATAAATGTGGTAACTGTAGTCCGCGACCTGACCACGTTGGTTGTGTCTGAAAACCAGCGCCAGGAGCTCCAATAGAGCGCCCGACACATGCTGAGCAAGAACCATTTTATGGCAATTGTTTGATTAAAATTATTTTCTTTTTGTTTTGTTTGTTTTTTTTTATATATTATAATATTATTGAAGTTTATAGTAGTGTAGTATAATAGAGGGGAGAGGTTGGTCTTAAATCACATCATTTACACATAAACAAAACTATACACATGTCTTAACATCACAACTCCTCAATTGCGGCCCGACCTACATCCCGAGATCGTTAGATTTGGCACCCGTGGGTAAACAGAGTGAAACGAAACACTCCCCGATAAAAGAACATCCGATACAAACCGCACGAATCACTACAATTTTCCGGACGGCGGCTCCGGAATGTTACTTGGCACTTCTGCGATAGTGCGATAAGTCCTCGTTTCGACTTCCTCTTTCTTTTTGTGGGTAATTTATTATTATTATATCGTATTATTCGGCACATCGAGTATTAATTCATCAGACCTACAAAGGGTAAATATTAACCATACGACCCCAATCATATTTATTCCTGCAACATACCACATATGTGTTTATTAAAGTTTAGGATTTTTAGAAGTGGTAGAGCCACACTGCAGACGAATACTTTGTCGAGAATGGCATATTATTTGTCTGTAGGACGATTGGGCCGGCTCGCCTGAGGAAGTACCACACTCCCGCTTCGTCCGGTGAGCGAATGAGTTCCGGAGGCCCACCCCCCTCCCTCCCCGTCCCATAATGACACTGTCCTTAAAGGCCGGCAACGCTTCTGCACTCCCTATGGCGCTGCGGATGTCTATGCGCGGCGTTGATTGCTTTCCATCAGGTGACACGCCTGCTCGTTTGCCTTACTATCCCATAAAAAAAATTATTTATTTACCTATAGACAAAAAGAACGTTTATTTTAAACTTTAAATAGTTGTATAAAAACGGAATACTTTATCTATCACCTGCGATGTTTAAAAAATAATGATTTTCTCATTATGTAGGATTTTCATAAGTTCCATTGTATCAATACGTTTTTATATGAATACTGCCATAGCGCGCGGGGCGTGATGGATCATGACCGATAGCTTTTCATATATGAGCACAAATTTTTCTATATCCATTATTCTCGAGTTCTGACAGCCGTTATTGGTTATTGAGCTAAGGGTACTGGATCCACAAATCTCGGTTTACGCAAAAAAATGAGAAGCGTCATAGGACGCTTGGGCTCGGTCTCTTCCTTCTCGGTCTTCCTCGGTCTTCGTAGCCTGAAACGAGATGTCGTCTCGATTCAGGCTTCACCCCTATATTTCGCGATAAGATGTTTCACATAAAAAATCTAGAACCTACAGTGCATTTTTCCCATAACTTATTTCCATATACCATCAACCTTGGGAAAGTTACCTTCATCGGTATTTTCGAATAAATACGAAACTGGCATTTTCAAAAACACAAGCCTTGATATTTCTCAAAAGCCGGCGACTTTCTGCACGCTTATGGTACTGTAGAACTTTATAAATCAATCTCACACAATGCAGAGTTTTAACATTTCTTTTAAGCGAAATGTACCACAAATGCTTTCAACCAATCAACAGCCCGCAAACAGTCTACTGTTGGACATAGGCCTCCCCCAAAAAGCGCCACCTAGCTTAATCTTCGGCTTCACGCATCAAGTTTCTGCCGCCGTGCGCAGATCGACGCACCATCTAGCCGGGGGGCGTCCCACACTACGTTTACCGAGACGCGGTCTCCACTCAAGCACTCGTCTGCTCCAACGATTGTCGGATCTCCGACAGACGTGACCAGCCCATTGCCACTTTGGTTTGCTAATTCGAAAGACTATATCGTTGACTTAGCTCTCTGACAAACGCTTTGATCTCACCTTATTCGAATCGCGCGCATTTGAAGAACGCTGTTAACTAAAACCTTCGATCAAAAAGGAAAACAAAACGCACGTGTCTTCACATCATTTCGCCTCGCAAACAGTTAGATAAATATTAGGGCTGCCACCAAAAAACCGCAGCGGAAAGTTAAAATGCCCTTGGGACTTGAAAAGTGTATTGAACGAGTCCCTTAATATAAATATGTGCATTACGTTGAAAATACTTTTATTTGGCCTTTGGAACATCAAAAACTTTTTTAGTAGCTTTTTTTATGGAATATTTATTGCGTGGTTCGCGTCGGTTCATATTTATACAGCATGCTCTATCAAATGAGAGATGATTTTTTTATATATTTAAATTATTATTTCTATAATTTTGTATTTTTTAATGAAGTAAGTATTTTTAATGAGGGAGGGGAGGGCCCCGCCACGACCAATTGGCTCAGTGCCGGAGCCCTCCGCCCGCGGAATCAATGGTCGCGGGTTCGATCCCCGCATCGGAATAAATATATGTATGGATTACAAATATTTATTTCGAGTCTGGTAACCCCGCCGATCCACATTGGACAAGCGATAATATGGCTTGATAAAAAAAAAACAAAATATTTTTAAACAAGTAACATTTAGTTTAAGTTCCTCGTAAATACAATTCTTCCAGTAAGAAAACACACATTGGTATTTTTCTGTTTTTGTTTGCTTTTCGCGAATCTTAGCTAAGTAAAAGTTCTGACTGTCCACATAGTAATTGATTACCCCGCAAAGTAACGCCGGACTCCATTAATCATCGTAAATTAGAAACATTTGTTTGAACTTAAATATTCAGAGCACATAATGAGTTGAAGCTGTTATCTCTGGCAATGTATAAATCTGTCAATCTGGCAATGTGTAAATGTCTCAAGTTGTAAAGCACGGAAAGCTGTTGCAAAGCACGGAGATTAACCAGCCACGGTGTGAGGAGCTGGAGGGAAAAGCTAAACGAAGATCCGACTGGAAAAATTTACTGGACCAGGTTAAGGCCTATCCTAAGATGTAATGTCTTGATGATGATGATGATGATAACTGATACGACCTTAAAAACAACCCCATATCTCAAATCGGCCAACGCAATTATAACGTCCATAGTGTTGCGGATCTCTATCGGCGTCGTTGATTGCTTTCCATAAGGTGACACTCCTCCTCATTTGCCCTCCCATCCCATAAAAAAAATTGGAGTATTAATCTAGACCACTCTAGCATAGGCATTATAAAGTTAGTGCGAGTGGTTAATAAGAATTCTAGTAATATTAGAAAAAACTTGGCTAGCCTTTAAGAAATATACACATTAAAACATACCCAAATTTTTAAAAAATAATTTAAATATATATAAAATACCGTCTCTCATTTCTAGTGGCCACTCTTCTAGTGGTAGAGCCACGCTGCAGAAGAATACTTTGTCAAGAATGGCATATTATTTGTCTGTATCATGAATAGGCCGCCTCGCCCGGCGAAGTACCACACTCTCGCAGAAAACCGGTGTCTGAGTGGTAGCTTAGCTATCGCACTTTGTCTGGTGAGCGGTCGAATTCCGGAGACCAAACCCAGGGGGTTTGGGTGGAGACCAAACGCCCCCCTCCCATAATGACACTTCCTTGAAGGCCCGCATCGCTTGGCTGGGCGGCGTTGGTTGCTTTCCATCAGGTGACACGCCTGCTCGTTCGCCTTTTTTATCCCATAAAAAAATAGAGTACCTATGCTGTATAAATATTAAGCGAACATGTAGAACTCACCTCGACCTAGTTCACAGCGAACCATGTGTAGTGCGCTTTATGTCTTACACCGTCATTTTATGACTGAGAGTTAATATTTAAGATACGCATTCCGCTCTAGAGATGGGTCACGTGTTTAACACATGTTTCGGTTACTGAGCTACTTTAGAAAAGGAGAACTTTTTAATTTTTTTTTCACAGTCTGTATATGTTCCACTGCTGAGCACTGAGTATGGATGAGAGAATCGGTAGGTGGAGACCAAGGGAGACCTTGACTAAATTGCCGAAGTATTTAAGAAAAATACGAAGTTTTTTCTTAAAAACTTCGTATCTTACCTTACCCTTAACCAGCCAGTTTGAATGAACTTCCACACTCTCGGAAGACTGTGGAAGAAGCATGTAAGGTTTGTTAGGAACGTAGTAAATAGAGATCTGTGGTTCCCAGAAGAGAAACAGGAGTGACTATATGCAGGTATGTATGTATGTATAAGGAATGGACATTAACCTCCACCACGCTGCAAAAAGTAAAAAAAAGAGATAAAAGCCTCTGTTATATACATATATATATATATATATATATATATATATATATATATATATATATATATATATATATATATATATATATATATATATATATATATATATATATATATATATATATATATATATATATATATATATATATATATATATATATATATATATATATATATACATATATATATATATATATAATGTTAGTTTAACAAATAGTCTTAATTCTAGGAAACTTTAATTTCAATTGTGTCATTATTTTTTACTGTTATTCTAGAAATGTTATTTAGGGTTACGGTTCCAAAGTTTAAATGAACAAAAATAATAAAAATTAACCACAATAACCGAAAAATGGTTACAATTTGAACAAATTTCTAGGTTTTTCTTGAATGCCCATAATTTTCAAACTGCATGGGATAGATTTTTTTTCTGATTTTTCTCATGATGGTTACAATAAATTCTGTCTCCCCGTTTCGGCTTGACGTTGAGTTCTGGGACCCCATATATGTATGTATATATATATATATATATATATATATATATATATATATATATATATATATATATATATATATATATATATATATATATATATATATATGTGTAGATTTTTTACATATAGGTCATAAATAATAGAAGTAAAGGTTGAAAATCTAATTCCGCCACCGGAGACCCTTTGTAAAATAAATTTAATTTACTAAACGTCAGACCATTGCTCTTCCTGTGTACTTTTGTTCGTTACATCGATCCGCCCGTTTAATATTTTAGTGAGGCGTTTTTCGTCATAAATCTTCATTAAGAAGCGCTGTTTCGCCTAACTGCAAGTTCGGCTGATAACGGAGGGTGTGAACCCCTCTCCGCCGGGTCGGAGTTGCATGACCGCGTCATCTTGCCTTGAAATACCAAGACTGCTAAAATATTTGCTGCTATATTGTAGAGTTTCACCTGTAAGACTATAGGCGCGAGATATTCTCAACAATTTCGGTCGGTGAATTTTTGTCGGTCGAATTTGATTATTGTTTTTGAATGGATGAAAAATGTCTATTGATGACATACACACACTAAATAAAAAATTATTAAAACTAATTTTTTAAATATTTTTTTTATGGGATAGGAAGGCAAAGGAGCAAGTGTCTCGCCTGATGCAAAGTAATGAACGCCGCCCATAGACATCCTCAGCGCCATAGGCAGTGCGGAAGCGTTGCCGAAATTTAAGGAAAGTGAAAGAGAGGGAGGGTGTTGGGCCGCAGGAACTCAGCCACTCACCGTACGAAGCGCAGTAGCTAAGCTACCACTCAGACGCCGGTTTTCTGCAGAAGTGTGGTACTTCCCCGGGCGAGCCGGCCCATTCATGCTACAGACAAATATTATGCCATTCTTGACAAAGTATTCGTCTGCAGCGTGGCTCCACCACTAGCAAATCCGATTCTGATTCTGGTCGTTCACATTGCCACCAGTTCACCTTGAATAAGCGTGGTGTGTCCATTTCTCCAGAAATGCTAATGCCCTGGGATCATTGGAACATATTTACACCTTATAAAACTACGTTATTTCTGTTGATTGTCTTCAATCGGTGTTAAGTATGGTTAGTTCAGGGATCTAGACATCAGACTCCTTTCTCAACAATATATTTTCATCTTATTAATTCGTTCTTCCCATCTCGTTATTAATATCCTGATCCTACGGCAGGCAATGCATCTGCAATGAGCTTAGTCCTGCAGATGTTAATGGGTGGTGCTGCTACCATCAGATGAGCAGCTGGCTTGACAGGCAGTCATGAGAACTGCCGACAAAAGTGAAAACTTAAAACTATTTTGAAATTTCAAACTAATTGAAATATTAAATGCTGTTATTTACTACATCATGTTGCTGACGCGACTCACAAAACTTTATCCATCCATGAAGCGTCCAACGCACACACATACAATCGGGTATATACAATGTGTTGACGCGATGCGTGTACGTAGGCAGCTGCGCGCGCATTAACTGTGTTTAAAGTATGTCTATAACTCATAGCTATAGATATATTTTAAAGATTAGCATGTTGCTGACGCAAATCCATAGAGTTTTCCCTGCCTAGAGTCATGTAACGCGGCTGTGTGTTCAAACGTGTTTCAAAAACCTTAAATACCAATTCACCCTACAAGGTGGTTTATGGCTTGGAACGATACGCACGTGTTGATGCAAATAGCTTCATTATATAAAGCACCACGTACAGAAAATTCCACGACGCGGCCGTTATGTACTCACGACGGTCCGAGAGTGGGTCGGCAGACCGTACAGACTCCATGTTATCTAATGCGAGGTGATTTGCTTTGCTAGAGGTATTAAAGCGAAGGCATATACGCCTCGTTTAGAGACGCGTGCATTGGTTCTTTTCTTAATGAAGACCAACAATGTATTTAAACTTTTATATATTATACATTCGATCCAACTTTTAAAGCAAAAAAAGTGCTTAGTATTATAAATATTGCCATCTATATATAGGAGGGTTTATTGTATATGTATACCCAATAAACCCTCCTAAAACTAGTATTTTAACACGTATTTTCCCTCGTATAACGCGTGGATTTCGATATAAAGTCATATATTTGTATGCACTGTGAAAATTTTATAATGATTTGACAGTCCATAATCAACTTTGTTTGCACATCTTGTTTTTATAAAAATCAAATCGTTTTATTTAACCACATTGATTATACATTACAGTGATCCCTCAGTAATGAAGACCAACAATGTATTTAATATCACTAGAAATCATGTTCAACATTCCAACTGTGTGCACGACGGTATGTAAAATAAGCCACTAACAGTGATGGCCCTATGGGATAGGGAGGCATTATATTCTCATTATTTCCTATACAGATTTTACGCAACTCTAAATATATTTTTTTATGGGATAGGAAGGCAAACGAGCAGGAGTGTCACCTGATGGAATGCAATCAACGTCGTGCATAGACATCCGCAGCGCCATATACAGTGCGAAAGCGTTGCCGACATTTAAGGAAAGTGACATTATGGGAGGGTAAAGGGGGCGTTGGGCCTCCGGAACTCCGCTCACCGGAAGAAGCGCGGTAGCTAAGCTACCACTCAGATGCCGGTTTTCTGCGGGAGTGTGGTACTACTCCGGTTTATTCATGCTAAGTTCAGGAGGCCCAACACCCTCCATGTTGGGCCTCCCGAACTTAGGCCGCTCACCGTACGAAGCGCGGTAGCTAAGCTACCACTCAGACGCCGATTTTCTGCGGGAATATGGTACTTCCCCGGGTAAGCCGGCCCATTCATGCTACAGAGAAATAATATGCCATTCTTGACAAAATATTCGTCTGCAGCGTGGCTCAACCACTAAAAAATAGATGTATTTTACAAAAAAAATTCAATTATTTCAATTATTTAATAAATAAACATTAATTTTACATCATGCACCAACAGATGGGGCTGTAATTTATATAAAATTAAGTTTTGCCTATTAAATAATGATGTTAATTCTAATGCGTCCACGTGTATACTTGAATTTGTAATAGCTGGCTTTGAAACTCTCCAAGCGTGCCTCGATGTTGCTGAAAGGCAGACCGATTGTGTAATTGAATTTGTAGAGAGAAGGGGGTGAACGCTGCTCTAATTAATCCGCCCTACACGATCGATACTACCGTGCATTTTATGTTAGACGAATCTTAAATGGCTTTACAATTAGAGTTGTTAACAAACGTTTAGTAACTACTTTCTTTCTACATTTCTTAAAGGAATCGCTTCTGCAACGCCTGTAGCACTGCAGATATGCAGGGGATACGCCTGCTCGTTTGCCTTCCATCAAAACATCCAACAAAAAAAGTTATATTATTAATGGAGTCAGGCGTCACTTTGCAGAAATCCATCACTATATGGACAGTCAAAAGTTTTACTTAGCTAAGATCCGCGACAAGCAAAACAATAACAGAAAATGAACAATGTGTGTTTTTCCATTGGGTTTAGTGTATTTATTTGGAACTTAAACCAAAAACTTACCGAAAATCGGCCATTAACTCTCCACCCACCAACCACTATACACAACACCAAACACACATCACTTTTCCATCTTGTAAACGACACGTGTTTCGCCCCAACACGAGGCATCTTCAGGTATAGTAGACTCTACGGAAGACAACCGAAAACACTTTTCGGTTGTCTTCCGTAGAGTTTTGACTGTCCATATATTAAAATTATAATTGATTTATCTATTACATTTTATACATTCGATCCAACATTTAAAGCAACAAAAAGTCCTCAGTATTATAAATATTGCCATCTATTAGCCATTCATGTAGGCTTAATATATATAGTAACACCACAAGCATCACAGATGCGTTGCTGACCTTGTTAGTTTGAGGTCATCTCTCCATGTCCTCACTGGGAGTCCAGAATATTTAGGAATACAAGTAGTAAAACTATTTGCGAAAAGCTGAAATAACGAAACCCCAAACGGCTTCCCGACGCGCAACTCGGTCTGGTACATCCGGTAAGCGGGAAGTTCATGACGTTTTCGGGGACCAATTAAACGAGTCCGCTTCCGGTTAGGGTGAAGTTACAATGGCTACGGTGTTTTTGTCGTCTGAGGTAATTACATTCCGAATTGCTTTTAGGCTTACTGCATGGGCTGTCGAACAAGGTAAAGACTGGGATCATTCTACAAGATTGTCGATTGAGAAGTCGACTTGAGATCGATTCTATGAGGAGTTTTTGCAGCTCCACAAGCGCTAGGTGCTCTATTGGAGCACCTGGCGCTCGTTTTCAGCGAGACCCAAAGTGGTTAGATCGCGCACCACAGTAATGAAATTGATTAAGATATATGTATACACACACAAGAGAGAAGAAATTCGCCGGAGAAATAAAGCTACCGATATAGCTCTTCAAGTTAGCAGACTGAAGTGTCAATGGACTGGAAACGTTTGTCGGAGAATCGACAAGCATTAGTGGAGATTGCGTCTCGGCAAACATAGTGTGGGACGTCCCCTTGCTATGGTGAGAGGATCTGCGCAAGGCGGCTGGCAGAGACTGGATACGTGTAGCCGAAGATCGGGTTAGGTGGCGCGCCTTGGGTGAGGCCTTTGTCCAGCAGTGGACTGCCGTGGGCTGATATTGATATTCAAACATATATGTTACATACATATACTACTCACATACACTATTATAACATATATGTAAATAATAAATATGGTACAAGAAGTGTGAAATGTAAAATGCTTGTCAAAACGAGAATGACCAATTATTGCGGGGAAAGATTACCAAAATAAGTTTGAAATGTCAAGAGGAAGTTCGAAATTAATTAAAAATGTGCTGAAATCAAAACTCATGAAGTTATTTCTTCATGCATTTGATTAGGAATTGTTTTAAATATATTATATATTGTTGATATAATATAATAGTATTGTATAGTAGTATTTACTAGTGGTAGAGCCACGCTGCAGACGATTTGTGAAGAATGGTATAATATTTTTCTGTAGCATGAATGGGCCGGCTCGCCCGAGGGACAGAAACCGGCGTCTGAGTGGTAGCTTAGCTCCAGCGCTTCGTACGGTGAGCGGCTGAGTTTCGGAGGCCCAACACCCGAAGATTGACAAATATATTAATAAAGGTACATATGTATGTAATTTTTCCTGAATAGTAAATTAATAAATAAAAACAATTTAACTTTTGCTAGGTCACAAATCCATTGCAATTGAGACACCTTGTTCAGAATTCCCATTTCATTTGGCATACTTAAATGTAGTATTTCACGTGAAAAACAAAAACATATTCCACGATACGTTATTGTTACGATATGGGGTTCGGGGATCGGAAAAATGAAATCGGCCACTAGTTTCATTTATCTTCACTTTACTTCCGCTTCTTCTCTTCTACTATTCTTTCCGTATTAAGTATAGAATAATTTAATTCTTCTTCCGTATTAAACTTTTAAACCTCCTCTTCCACGCACCGTCGTCCCTTTATATAGATAAAACTATCGAAAGTTCTAGCATTCCGAAATTCGAGAATGTCCCAGCAATGTGTAGTCTTTCCTGGACATCGTTCTGTCACTTTTCCGCGCGCAGCTATCTCCTATTAACTGTTCTCGTCACGCATTAACGGACGTCTTGTCGATTTATTTTTAAAAAGTTGTAATGGCGTGCTTGGCCAGTATTTTGAGATTTCGATAAAAAAATCGTTTTATATATTTTTTATATGTGTTTTCTACAGTGTAAAAACATTTGAAATTCTGTAAGTATATTAAGGAAAATGCTCCTAAGTTCTCCCTCGAGCAGTAGTTAATTATCATCCGTATATAACTATAATATAATACTGCCACGGTGCGTTGCACCCCACGGCCGTGTCAATATATCCGGAGAGACGTCCGTTTGATGTGACTTAATTAAACGCAACCGCGGTCTCGCCCGGGGCGGTTAGAAAAGATTTTTTTTTGTAATAAGCCCTTGGAGAGCTAGTCTGATGCCTCGTGTGCTGTACAAATGGATTTTTTCAGTTAATTGGCTGTTTTGTATATGCAGCCTGTACTGGCATGTGGACTGTGGAGTGTGGTTTTTATTTTGACTCCATGGGTGGAGGGGAGGGGGAGGGTAATTGTTTTTTTTATGGTATAAGGAGGCGAACGAGCAAGCGTGTCACCTGATGGAAAGCAATCAAAGCCATCCAGTCCATCGTCATGTCTCTACATCTGAACGCGTAAGATGTCTTTACAACATTCTCTGTGACGTAACTTTACTTCAATAATAGGAATAAAACTTTTTTTTATCTGTTATGAATCTATTTATTTGTGTTTGAGAATATTTAGATTGTCTACGCAACATTTCCTGTGACGTGACTTTTTATTTCATTAACACGAATATAACTTTTTTTATGTGCTATGAATATATTTATTTAAGTGTGTTTGACATTATTTAGATTGTCTATACAACATTCTCTGTGACGTGACTTTACTTCAATAAAACGAATCTAACTTTTTTATGTTATGAATATATTTGTTTACATGTGTTTGAGAATATTTAGATTGCGCATTAGAATGGCTGTTTTTCTTTTGTTATTCTTGGGCTGGTAGTGGGATGTGTATATAAAAGGTCTCCCGGCAAGATTAGGTTTTCAACGCTAATAGCTACTTCCATTCAAGGAGTATTCGACTTTTACCTATATAAAAATAAAGAGCTATTTTGTTAGTCTCGCTAAAACTTAAAAACGACTCGACCGATTTGAATATATTTTTTTTTAATTTATTCGCTCTACCACAGGGAAGGTTTATCTATGAAAAATATAAGGAAAACCTATAAACAGCTGGAAAAATGAACAGTTCAAAATTGCCAATTTTCTACTTCCAATTACTGTCAATAAATGGCGTTCATGACGTGATACAAATATTATTAGTATGGTGTTTTGGTATTATTAGTCTTTTGTGCGATTTTGAAATATTTATTTCATATTAAATTAGTTTTTTTTAAAGAAAGGTTTATTTTAAGAAAAGTCTTGATTAAAGGGAATTTTGATAGCAGATTGATCTCGACGAATTGAAATTGGAAGATTGATTATGATTGATAATCACCGATAAAAGGTTATAACTAACTTTATTGGCGCAGCGACTCAAAATGGATCTTGGCCTACGAATAGATCTTACGCCACCGTGCCCTGTCCAGCGCCACCTCCTGCCAGTTGCAGATTTGAAGGTTACGCAAGTCATCCTTCACCATTTCTATCCAGCGGTACCTGGGGCGCCCCACAGGACGTCGTACATTTCGGCGAACCACATACGCTCTCTTGAATGTTCGATTCTCCCCCATCCTCTCAACGTGGCGCAGCCTATGAAGTTGATGAGCCTTAGTCTCTCCTATTACATTAGGTTGGGCTACCAGATGCTCGATTTCATCATTTTTTCGATATAGCCAACTGCCATCATCTCTTTTGGCTGGACTCAAGATCTTTCCGAGGATTTTTCGTTCTGCGACTAGAAGTTTCTTCTCTTCCTTTATCGTTAGTGTCCAAGCCTCATAGCTATACGTTAGAATAGGCCGAATAATCGTATTATAGATTCGGAGTATCGTCTTATAAAATAAAAGGTTAAAGTCACATAAATTGTGGAGTGTGACAACCAATTGGCTCAGTGGCGGGACTCCCCGCCCACGGAATCAATGGTTGCGGGTTCAATCTCCGCATCGGAATAAATATATATATATATATATATATATATATATATATATATATATATATATATATATATATATATATATATATATATATATATATATATATATATATGGATTACAAATATTTATTTCGAGTCTGGTAACTCCGCCAATCCGCATTGGACAAGCACCCACCAAGGGTTAGCGTCCGTTCCTCCAGGAGTGAAGAGGCCCGTGTTCAGCAGTGGGACGTACCTATATGGGCTGTTAAAAAAAAATTGTGGATAAAACGAAGTTCACCGAGTCATCTAGTTCTAATATACCTCTCGTTTTTCACAACCCTATTTACATATTATATTGAACTAACTAAAAAAAGATTATTTGATCTTGATCCTTGTTTAAAAGTAATGTTAAGGTCGAAAATCTAATTCCGTCACCGGACATTCTTTATATGAGCAGTTCCAGTAAATATTTACAGTTGGTTCAATATAGTATGTAAATAGGGTTGTCAAAAACAGAGAGTCGAGAGGTAAAGGGGTCGAGTTGCGTGATTTATTCAAAGTTAACGACTACGCGGTTTATGATAATTCGGATAGTGCGTAGCGCCGTAGCTAGCGATAGTTAATATCGCTACGAGGCACTAGGCTTAAGTCAGTCCTTCTGTCATCCCACCTCCATCTTGTAGTGGATTTTTTTTATGGCATAGGAAGGCAAACGAGCAGGCGTGTCACCTGATGGAAAGCAACCAACGCCGCCCATAGACATCTGCAACGCCATAGGCAGTGTGGAAGCGTTGCCGACCTTAAAGGAAAGTGAAATTATGGGAGTGGGAATGGGAGTCGGAGGGGGAGTGGGAATCGGAGGAGGAGTAGGAAGGGGAAGGTGTTGGGCCTCCGGAACTCAGACCGCTCACCATACGAAGCGCGGTAGCTAAGCTACCACTCAGACGCCGGATTTCTGCAGGAGTGTACTACTTCCCCGGGCGAGCCGGCCCATTCATGCTACAGACAAATAATATACCATTCTAGACAAGGTATTCGTCTGCAACGTGGCTCTACCACTTGAAAACCTCCTCTAAAGCAGTATTTTCGTTTAATATTCCATGAGATATTGATTCAAATTATTCATTCAATCATTCATTTGAATATTGCTTTCAACAGTGCCAAAACAGCACGGATGATTTCGCCAATGTCACGTAGAATGGAGAAGACACGAATGTGATTAATCAATCCAGTTGAGATAAGGAAGGAATAGAATGCACAGGACACGTATGAGATTGAATGCTGCGGTCGGGGTAACAATGGGATAGAATGGAAAGGACACGAAGGAGATTTAAAATTATTTATTATTGACGTAAGAAATATACGATTATGAAAATGAAACATAGACACTAAGTCACTGTAGTAAGTTGGCGGGAAAAGTCCGATTGAAGAGTTAAAACAAGTTAATTTCATTTTCTAGGAATCGTTATTTAGAATCTAAATATTAGATGATCTATTTAGTAATTTATTTGAAAGCTTCTAGCATCTAGTATAATTCTTGCATCCTGTCTAGTAGGTGAATACGTAAAAGGTTTATAGTATGACAATTAGCCCTCTATGCCGTAGTCACGTAGCACTCGAGCTACGCACCCGGCGCGGTGCTACGAGCCCGGTGAGATAATCGCTGTCGACATCTCTTTGTGAGACGAGATTTTATATGACGCTAAGCATGTCAACGGAATATGAACTGATTTTATCTTTTGACTATTTGTAAGTTTCTCATTTGTGTTAAAGTAATATGACAGTTTTTATACTATTCGTCGTTTTGGTTAAAAGGTTTTAAGAATAATTGTAAAATAAATAAATAAACAAAGGAAAAATTGAAGAACACAACAGGACGACCGATTCGCTCAGTGGCGGGGCCCACCGCCCACGGAGTGAATAGTCGCGGGTTCGATTCCCGCATCGGAATAAATATACATATAAATTTATAAATATTTATTCCGAGTCTGGTAACCCCCCCCCCCCAATCCGCATCAATAATGCCGTATCAATGAATGCGTGGCGAGGGGCGAGCTTAGTCGCAAGCGTGCCGACCGTCCCGGGGTCGCGCTCCCCCGGGTACTATGGTGCCTTACCTCAGTATGCAGGGCTCTGCTGGGGCTGACCTCCATCCTCCCTTGCGGCTCGTGGGATACACTACTAACACGAATTAATATACCTAATTTGTTGAAAAATGACGACGACTCGGTTCGCCACCCGTCACGTCCTGTCGCTTCTCACGAAGGCGAGAAGCGACCAATGGAGAGCCGTTTCGCTGCGATGAATAGTAGCGGATGGAGCTCTGTGGTCTCTGCCAACCCCTGCGAGGGATAGGCGTGAATATATATAAATACAGACTTAAATATTAGATTTAATACGGTGTGTGATTTGTACACCACACTGTCGTAGAGAATGTCTAAAGCGTTGTTTCTTTTCATGTATTTGTGGTACAGTTCACACAACGATCGAAGCGGGGCATTGGATCCAAAAATGCTCTTTTCATTTCCTTGTGAAATAAACTAAAAATTTTTACCCGTGCATGTACTCTGGGTACGGCAAAATTAACACCACTCAGAATATGAGGACTGTCAAATATGTGTACATGTTATTATGTAAGATCTTGTGCAGAAATATCAACGAAAGATGCTCATTACATCACAAAATTGTTATAAAACAAGTTAACAGTAAAACTAAACTATGCGATTACCGTTTTTCTAATAGTTTTTGAACACTCGATCTCAACAAACTATCCGTTCGTATTGATCCCAGCAAACAAAAACACGAGGAACGACCAGAGGTGTAATTAGACTCGTAGCAATTCGCTGCGGGTGTGTAAAAATCGACAATAACATGAAAATCGATTTGAACTAATCTCGTTAAATGTGTTCATGCGATTTGTTTTGCTCCATTAAGTAAGACTCTATCTGTATATTATAACCCATTGACTGCCAGCTACAAGATATCTCGTATTAAGCGTGTGTATCAAAACTGCCAGCTACGAGATATCTCGTAGTGATTTTATTTTCAATAAAAATTACTGTAAATGTTATTACAATATTATATCAGTATATTAAGTTAGTGAACTGAATTATATTTTGTAAACTTTCATGTATTCTTCAAAATAAAACCTTGGCACCCAGGGCAAGACGCTCTAAATATTTCTGGTAGTCAATGGGTTAAGGCGCTTACAAATTGTCGCTTTGACTACCGGACCGGAGTCAATGATCACGGGTTCAATTCCATCACTGGGATAAATATAATGTATAATGCAGCTAAGGGTGGAGGTTGAGCCTCCGGAACTCAATCGCTCACCACACGAAGCGCAGTAGCTAAACTACCACTCAGAAGCCGGTTTTCCGCGGGAGTGTGGTACTTCCCCGGGCGAGCCGGCCCATTCATACTACAGACAAATAATATGCCATTCTTGACAAAGTATTCGTCTGCAGCGTGGCTCTACCACTATCTGAGTGTTGATATCTGAGCATCTTCTGGACTTAAACGAACTTTTATGTCACCCAGATATGGGTGACGCGGCCTGAAAGGAACTTTCTGTCACCCCAATGCGGGTGACGCAGTTTGGAAGGAACTTTTTTGTCACCCTAATACGGGTGCCGCGGTCTGAAAGGAACTTTTCTGTCACCCGATTACGGGTAACGCGGCCTGGAAAGAACTTTTCAGTCACCTGATAACGGGTGACGCGGTCTTAAACGAACTATTCTGTCACCCCTAATACGAATGATGCGGCGGTAAAAACTTAATGTATATATATCGTCACGAACGTTTTTTCGTCCGTCAGACTGACGGAAAAACGTTAACAGACTGTCAGCGGTGACGATGATGAATGCAAGTAACATCAAAAAACTTAATACGTTAGAAAACAAAGCAAATATTTCACATGATTGATTTGTTTCGATACGGAAGCGTTGAGACTTATATTAGGAATTGAAACGAAGTTTTCTATGCGGAGTGAGTACTGTTTAGATTATAAGTTTTCCACCTTTTTTGTATATACATATTGAATACGCGAAGAGGAGATGGTAGCCTGGAAAAGCTGGTCACTGTTGGTGATAGCGAACGGAAGAGGGCGCGAGAATGGTCGCCATAAACGTGGTCCGACCAAGTGAAGGAAGCTATGTCCTCTTCCAAATTTAAGCAGGTGGTGAGGACAACTTTGGAGCTGAACCGATGGAGACAGATTGTTTTTTTTATATAACAAGAAGGCAAACGCGCAGGCGTGTCACCTGCTGAAAAGCAATCAACGCCGACCGTAAACATCAGCAGTGCCATAGGCAGTGTAGAAGCGTTGCCGACCTTTATGGGGGGGAGGGGGATGGGGCCTTCGGAACTCAAACGCTCGCCGGACGAAGCGCGGTAGGTAAGCTACGACTCGGATGCCGGTTTTCTACGGGAGTTTGGTACCTCCCCGGGCGAGGCGGCCCATTCACGCCACAGACAAATAATATGCTATTCTTGACCAAAGTATTCGTCTGCATCGTGGCTCTACCACTACAAATATTGTTCGTTTGTGGGGTACTAGTATATATATTAAATTGTATATTTTTGTTTTTGTTCCTACTTTGAAAAAAAAATATTTATCATTAACCCCAAAGGTTGACTAGCAGAGAAGCCTTCTGGTATGAAAGTCTACCTTTGTATTAGAATTTGTTTAGAATTGAGAAAAAAAAAATTATTGGCTGTCTAGATAATTGCAGTATTCTCGAGACCCAAAATAAATGGAGAGGCCTAGTAGACTGTTTTAGGCTTTTGAGGATAATGATTATATAAGTTAGTTTTTGGATGACACAGTTATTGCTTGTGTGTGCGGTTGTGTGTAGGTGTGTGTATTTGTAGTAATTTAATATTCACTTTCCATAGAAATCGAGTGGCCCCGAACCTGACGATTTTTTTATATAGTAAGGCAGGCAAACGAGCATGCCCGATGGGAAATGATCACCGCCTCCCTTAGACATCCGCAACGCCATTGTGTGAACACGCATATATGCGTCCTTGTCTTTAATGACCCTATGTAGGATTTCACGTATTTTATTGTTAAATATATAAGAAATTTAGTAGGATTTCAATTTGAACTGGTTTCAAGTTTTAATTATATACGAACGCGTGTATTTCTCTTAAATATATAATTCCCATCCGTGCGCGACCTCGGGGAGTCCCCGTCCGCTATGAGTTCTGTAGTTTTGTTACATTGTTCGCAGTGTGATTCTGAATGCATGGAATAACTTGGTTCTTTGAAACTATGAATTAGTTAACTGCCGAACCGTCTGGTTCAGTTTTAATGTACTGCTTGAATCCAACTATACTTTGTTGCAGTATTCTCTTACGCTTCGGTGTGGTTATGAAACCGATCCAACAGTGTGTCGATATGAACTGAGATAGACAGACTGTTTATTTCACTCTTTAGTAACACAGATGTTGAGAAAGGTTCTTTCCACGCACCGCCAGTTTGTGGAATCAGCTACCCTCGGCGGTCTTTCCGAACCGTTACGACATTGGAACTTTCCTATACATACCTAAAAGGCCGGCAACGCTTCCGCGACTCCTGCGGTGTCGCGGTTGTCCATGGGCGGCGTTGATTGTTTTCCATCAGGCGACACGCTTGCTCGTTTGCCCTCCTATCCCATAAAAAAAAAAGGTATGCTTAAATAGTTTGGGCACATAAAGAGGGTGGATGAAAGACGACTGATAAAAGAAATTTATTATGTGGATGTGGATCGAAGGGTCGGTAGGGGGAAACCAAGGAAAACATATCAAATTGTTGAAGTTTTTAAGAAAGGCCGGGTCAAGAGTACCCTTAACTGGTGAGCTTGCATGAAGAGAGTGATGAGTGTGGAGGAAGCAAAGAAAGTGTGCCTAGATCGTAGCAGAGGGAGTTCTGTGGTCCTTGCCTACTGCTACGCGAAACAGGCGTGGTGATGTGTATGTAACACATTACATATTAATTTCTTCTTCTTCCTTTGGCGCTACAACTCGATGTAAGTCTTGGCCTTCTCCACAATTTGTCTCGTTGTTTAGGTCGTCGTGTAGAGATCTGGCCGTTTCTTTATTTGTGAGACTTCTTGGGTTTTTTTTTCTCGTGCAAAGTATTTGGCCCTGCAACGAACCCTCTTCCATTTTCCCGGCTGGGACCGGCAACGAGCTAGGAAAACCTAACCTCCAGAGCAGAACAAGTGATTTTTAGTCACCGCTCGACAACCTCGGAGATGTAGCGCAGCGTAAGCGTAAGCAAGTAGCAACTCGAAAAATTCTAGCCTTATATATTTTCACATATTTGTAATTGTGTTTTCTCTTGCTAGCCACCTTAGTCGATTTGTGTCATGTTATATCAAAAAATCATCATCATCATCATCAAGGCATTACAACCGGGGGTTGGCCTTAGCCTGGTCCAGTAAATTTTTCCAGTCGGGTCTTCGTTTAGCCTTTTCTCTCCAGCCCCTCACACCGATTGGCCTTAAGTCGTCCTCGATTCCATCTAGCAATCTGAGTTTAGACCTATTATGGTCTTCTATGACCATCTGGTTTGCTGTCTAGTAGGCGTTTGGGTACTCTAGCCTCGTCCATCCGTACAGGTCCCTAGCTCAACGATGGCATCCAATCTTAATGGTTTTGATGACATTCGGCTGATTGTACAGCTCATATAGCTCTAGCTATATCAAAAAACCGGATATCTTATTATAATTTTTTTCAATTAATGATACAGTAACAGGATGCATCTTCAGTTCTATACAGGGTGTCCCAGAACTCAACGTCAAACCGAAACGGGCAGACAGGATTGATTGTAACCATCATGAGAAAAATCAGAAAAAAAATCTATCCCATGCAGTTTGAAAATTATGGGCATTTAAGAAAAAACCTAGAAATTTGGTCAAACTGTAACCATTTTTCGGATATTGTGGTTAATTTTTATTATTTTTGTTCATTTAAACTTTGGAACCGTAACCCTAAATAACATTTCTAGAATCACAGTAAAAATAATGACACAATTGCCCCATGTTTCCTAGAATTAAAACTCTTTGTTAAACTATGAATTTAAAATTTTCAAAATTTGTCGACTTTGAAAGGCCCTCCTTTAAAAAAAAAAAGTACTAGAGTGCCTTGGCAAGTGCCATTAAAAGTTGCCGCATTTAATCAGCATTGTAAAATGGTACAATACTTGTTAGTTTCATACTAAAAAAAACGAGTAAAAAATAAAAACCTCAAGTAACCCGATTTTCGCTAACCCATTTTACTCAGTTAAAATCTTTTTTATTCGCACAAGCTCTTAATGGGTTCTTAATTTTAAGATCTTCAGATAGATTTTTTTTCTGCTTTTTCTCATGATGGTTACAATCAATCCTATCACACCGTATCGGCTTGACGTTGAGTTCTGGGACACCCTGTATAGAACTGAAGATGTGTCCTGTTACTGTATCATTAATTGAAAAAAATTATAATAAGATATATATTCGTAAGTACTCATATGTATATGAACTCGTATGTACATTCCAAGGGGCTAACGATCGGACGCGCTGAAGTTTAAACTCCTTTGTGGCTTCGGAACTCTATGAATGCCTTTGTCAACATTCGCAATTGTGCGACGCACAAGAGGGATTTATGGGAGGTCGGCCACAGCTAATGGCGTTTTGAAGTGAATGCGCCGTTTCTGTTGTCCGGCCACTTCCTTTAATTAAACAACAGACTCCAAATGTACGTTTGATGTTATTACTGCTGTGGACAGTTGTCAGAATTGAATTTTCTTAAGCGACTGAAAGTTGATGAAGTCGGAATGATTTCGCCCCCAACGCTCATAAACAAAATGAGCACGGGAACATTCAAAATCCTATCCAATCCTACTAGTAATAATATACTACTAATATTATAAATGCGAAAGTTTGTGAGTATGGATGTATGTTTGTTACTGTTTCACGAAAAAACTACTGGACGGATTTGGATGAAACTTTACAGTAATATAGGTTATACATCAGAATGACATATAGGCTACAACTTGTAATGATTTTATGTAATTTTGGTCGTAATATAACGATACATGTCAATTAAGTTGGAAAACAATCTGGTCTCAGAGAGCTATCTTGGCGTACGCTGCCTAAGCCATTGGAGTTACACAAAGATGGTGTACTGTAGACTGTAGGGTTGTTTGTCTTGAATAGTTCTAAATAAAAGTCCGCGACAGCATATATCTACCTTTTATGTGGAAGCCACTATGACCAAAATTGTGAACCATAAATTAATTAAAAAAAAAATATTTAAAATGGACTGTCACGAAACTTCTTGTGGCAGACCAAATTCCACGCGAGCGAAGCCGCGGGCGAATGCTAGTGAGATATAAAGCAGCGTTATATATTTGTACATATATACTGTTACACATATGAAAAAACATTTTATTTTATAAAACGATTAAAACCTCATTTTGAAATCTCAAAATCCTAGTCAAGCAAGCTATTACAACTTTTTAAAAATAAATTGACAATACGTCCGTCAATGCGTGACAAGAACAGTTAATAGAAAATAGCTGCGCGCGGGAAAGAGACGGGACGATTCTAGAAAAGACTTCGCATTACTGGAACATTTTCGAGTTTTGGAATGCTAGAACTTTCGATCGTTTTACCTATATAAAGGGCCGACGGTGCGTCGAAGTAGGAGTTTAAAGTTTAATACGAAAGAAAATTGGATTAAAATAGCAGAAGAGAAGTGAAAGTAAAATGAAGACAAGTGAAACTTAAAGTGAAAAGAAGTAAAACTAGGGGCCGATTTCATTTTTCTGGTCCCCGAACCCCAGCTCGTAACAATACTATACAATTTGCTACTTAATACATGAAACATATGTTCCTCTTACCTAGGTTGTTCCGATAATTGTAAGTATAGTCTCTTTTTTCCTGAAACTATTTTGAATTAACAGCTAATTTCATTAAAAAACTTTTCGGTTGTCTTCCCTAGAGTCTACTATACCTGAAGATGCCTCTTGTTGGGGCGTGTCGTTTACAAGATGGAAAAGTGGTAATGTGTGTTTGATGTTGTGTATAGTGGTTGGTGGGTGGACAATTGATGGCCGATTTTCGATAAGTTTTTGGTTTAAGTTCCAAATAAATCCACTTCATCCAGCACAAAAAACACACATTATTAATTTTTAGTTATTGTTTTGCTTGTCGCGGATCTTAGCTAAGTAAAACTTTTGACTGTCCACATAGTGATGGATTTCCGCAAAGTAACGCCTGAATCCATTAATAATATTACAAAACTCCTTCGTGAATGTCATTGGCCACTTACGTCGTACGTGCTTTTTTTTAAAATACACAAGAGTCACGGAAGCGTCGCCGGCCTTGATTGCTTTCCATCAGGAGACGCGGGAAATCGAAAAATAACCATCGAAATTTTTCGCCTCGTCTATTGTGTGAATGTTCGCACACGCATTTTTTTATTGTATAGGAGGACAAAAGAGTACGCGTGTCACCTGACGGAAAGCAATCAACGGCGCCCAAGACATCCGCAATATAGAAACAGGCAGTGCAGAAATGTTGTCGGCCTTTAAGGAAAATGTCATTATGGGTCTTCGGAACTTCTCCTCTCACCGGACGAAGCGCGGTAGCTAAGCTTCCACTCAGACGTCGGTCTTCTGCGTGCAATCTAATGCAGTGTGCACTGGGGAACTCATTGTCATCAAGGCATTACAGACGCGGGTGGGCCAAAGTCTGCTTCAGTAAAGTTTTCCAGTAGGACCTTACTTTGGCTTTTTCTCTCCAGCCTCTCACACCGAATGCCTTTAAATCTTCCTCGACCATCTAGCCATCTGAGCTTAGGCCTTTCGCGGCTTCTACGACCATCTGGTTTGCGGTTGAGCAGGCGTTTGGGTACTCTAACCTCTTCCATCCGTACAACCACGAGATTTATGAGCCTGTACAATGAGCCGAACGTACTGGGGTATAATACGTAGTGTTGGTATAGGAGGTATCCTTCTTGGGATAGGGAGACAAGCAAGGAAGCGTATCGCCTGATGGAAAGTAATCAACTCCGCCCATAGAAATTTCTTTATGGTTATCCATATATATTACAGTTGCGTTGCCAGGCTTTGAGCTATAAGTAGGCTTTTCGAAGGTTCTAACGTCGTAAGTTCTTAAGAAAAACTAGGTCTAATGTACCCCTTAGCTGACGAGCTTGTATGAAGAGAGCAATGAGTGTGGATGAAGCAAAGAAAGTGTGTAGAGATCGTAGCAGATGAAGATCTCTGTCTCTGCCTACACCTATGGGAAACAGGCGTGATTATATACATACATACATACATATCGTCACGCCTGTCTCCCGTAGAGGTAGGCAGAGACCACAGATCTCCATCCGCTACGATCTCGGCATACTTCCCTTGCTTCTTCCACACTCATTATTCTCGTGTTTAAAAGTTTAATACGGGATTTCATTTTCTTCTTTACAATATCTTTCCGTCAGGCGACACGCTTGCTGATTTTCTTTCTATCCCGTAAATAAAGCCAATAGGTTCCCAGCAAACTTGTCAGGTCGACGCTTCCATTTGAAAACAAGTAGAAAAAATAATTTGATGTAATGCGTGTAATATAAGTGTGTTTGCAGACAGACAGACATAATAACACGCTGAGAGAGCACTTACCGTAATGTAATGTGGAGTAAATGTAGAGATGGAGTCTGTTCTCACAGCGCCCGGAATCTGTATTTAGATAATGGATTACATAGAAGTTCAAAATCTGATATTGAATGTGTATTCAGATATGAAATTTCGTAGATGTTCAAACGTTACTGATCTCGTATTTTTTTTAACAGCCCACATATATCCTTCTGCTGAGCACGGGCCTCTCAGATTCTGTAAAACTCACCACGCTTGACCAATGCGGATTGGCGGGGTTACCAGACTTGGAAGAAGATATTTTTAGTCCATACATTTATTTATTCCGATGCGGGGATCGAACCCGCGACCATTGACTCCGCGGGCGGAGGGCCCTGCCACTGAGCCATCATCTCGTATACTTTAACCGAAACCGCTTTGCCTACTTTACTTATACACTTCATTTAAATATTTTTTTATTATAAATATGCAACTTAATTAAAAAAAAAATGTCTCTTGATATATTCTACTCGAATTTTAAAATTTTTAAAAATAAGACTAGAACTAATTGAAAAAAGAAAATAATTTTATATCAATATTAAACTGCGGCAATCCACTGCTGGACATAAGCCTCACTCAAGGCGCGCCGCCTAGCCCGATCTTAAGCTACACGCATCCAGTCTCTGCCAGCCGCCTTGCGTAGATCGTCGCTCCATCTAGCAGGGGGGTGTCCTACACTACGCTTGCCGAGTCGCGGTCTCCACTCCAGCACTCGTCTACTCCAACGATTGTCGGTTCTCCGACAAACGTGTCTAGCCCATTGCCACTTCAGTCTGCTAACTTGGAGAGCTACGTCGGCGACTCTGGTTCTCCGACGAATTTCTTAATTTCGAATTCTATCCACCAGGCGTTGATTTATTTCCATGAGTTGACGCACCTGCACGTCTGCCTTCCTATCTCATTAAAAAAATTGCTTGCGTCGCAGGATACCCTGTTTTATTATTATATTCATTGCTTTATTCTGGAAGGCGCTGTGTTGCACCTGAACATAGCTCTAGGCCCTATTTCTGGAGGTATGAATATTATGTGGCCAGTCAAAAGTTTTACTTAGCTAAGATCCGCGAGCACAAGTAAAACAATGACAGAAAATTAATAATGTGTGTTTTTCCTGCTGGATGAAGTGGTTTTATTTGAAACTTAAACCAAAAACTTACCGAAAATCGGCCATCAACTCTCCACTCACCAACCACTATACACAACACCAAACACACACTACCACTTTTCCATCTTGTAAACGACACGTGGTTCGTCCCAACACGAGGCATCTTCAGGTATAGTAGACTTTACGGAAGACAACCGAAAAGTCTGAATATTAACACACCACGCTTGTCCAACGGGGATTTGGAGAAGACTCAGACTCGGAATAGGCTCCAAAGACGATACGTATATTTATCCCATTGACTTGTGAACTTTTTTTTATGGGATAGGGAGGCAAACGAGAAAGCGTATCACCCGATGGAAAGCAATTACAGCCGCCCATAGATATTTTACAACACCATAGGCGGTAGAAATGCGTGGCAGGCCGAAGGTAAACAACGCCTCAATACTGCCATATCCGGGGTCGGCAACTCTCTCGAAAAATAGAATCTGTCGACCTCAATTTTAACTCATTACGTACGGCGATGACGTTCCGATAGGATCGTGAATTCCCAATTATTTAAAATTTCTAATTATAACGGATTGAAATGGTGCATAGATAAATATGTCAGTAAATCGATACATCTTGATGATAAATGTGATGAAATCGATGTTATGATAAACCACACACATATTACAAGCAGAAGACCTCAACAGTTTTGATAAAATGTCTAAATAATGGATCACCATCGTTGGATGTAAATATATCTACTTAGCATAAAATGCTTTACACTCTTAGCATATAACAATTGCTTTTATAATTGGCACCATTAACAAATTACACCATAGAGGATTTTGTTACCTTATGGAAAGCAATCATCACCGCCCATAGACTTCCGCAGCGCCATAGGCAGTGCGGAGGCGTTGCCGACCTTTAATCAAACTTTCATTATGGGAGTAGGAGGGGGAGGGGTAGGGTGGGAGGGTGTTGGTCCTCCGGAACTCAGCCGTTCATCGTACGAAACGCGATTACGCGAACCAGCGTCTGAATGTTAGCTAAGCTAACATTCAGACGCCGGTTTTCTGCGGGAGTTTGGTACTTCCCCGGGGAGCTGTGGTTTTCTGAGGTGTTATTTTTGTTACTGAAGTGTATTGTATTCACCGTCACGTTCTGATTCTCACGAAGGCGACCAATGGAGAACGGCCGTTTCGCTACAATGAATGGTAGCAGATGGAGCTCTATAGTCTCTGCTAACCTCTGCGGGGGATAGGCGTGAATATATATATATATATATATATATATATATATATATATATATATATATATTAGGTGTACAAATAAGTTTCCGCAGTTTTTTATAAAAAATTAGGAATTTATTGTAAAGGAAAAGTACATTACGTTTTATTCAAAGTATTTTCCATCATTTGCCACTACTTTTCCCCATCTTTCTGGCAACATTCGGATACCCCGTCGAAAAAACTCTTCATCTTTTGACGCTATCCACAAATCTACCCAATTTTTGGTGTCTTCATATGATGTGAAGCGCTGCTCAGACAGACCATGTGCCATCGACCGGAACAGGTGATAATCAGAAGGGGCTAAGTCTGGTGAATACGGCGGGTGGGGTAAAACTTCCCAGTTGAGTGTTTCCAAGTATGTTTTTACCGGCGCCGCAACATGTGGACGAGCATTATCGTGTAAAAGAATAATTTTGTCGTGTCTGGAGTAGTAATGGGCGCGTTTTTCCTTAAGTGCCCGACTCAATCTCATCAATTGTGTTCGGTAGAGAGCTCCAGTAATGGTTTCGCTTGGTTTCAGCAATTCATAATACACGACACCAAGCTGATCCCACCAAATACACAGCATGATGATTTTAAACGATGTGAAATTGCTTGTTGAGTCACTTGTAGAGTAAGTGCAAGTTCTTTTTGCGTTTGGGACGAATCTTCCTCCAATAGTACTTCTAATTCCATGTCTTCGTACACTTTCGGCCTTCCACTGCGTTCTTTGTCTTTAACGTCAAACTCACCGTTCTTAAACTTTTGAAACCATTCCTGACAACTTCTCTCACTTAAAGCAGCTTCACCATATGCTTCTAGAAGCAATCGATGCGCCTCAGCTGCAGATTTTTTCACATTAAAGAAGTAAATCAAAAGTTCCCGCAAATGATGCTTATTCGGAATAAAACTTGACATTTTTGCACGAAAAAAATTACGTGATGCTGATACGGAATCACTAGTACTTTAAGGTTATGGTGTTGCCAGATGACTAAACTTGGGATATTACGTTTTACATCTGACAATTTCTCCATAACCTTCTGGTGGGGCCATCTTTTGACAAACCGCGGAAACTTATTTGTACACCTAATATATATATATATATATATATATATATATATATATATATATATATATATACATATATATATATACATATATATATATATATATATATATATATATATATATATATATATATATATATATATATATATATATATATATATATATATATATATATATATTTATATAATCGCATTCACTATGAAATTAAGGTGTAATTGGACGACATAATCGCGCTGTCGATAAAGCGCTTTCAACAAAGAAAAAAAGCTATTATTAACCCCTCGACACACGTGTCGACTACGGCGTGTCTAATTGATTCCGAGCGTGTATAGAGGCACGCACGCACCGCTCCGATGTGTACATACCCTTTGTGCAACACAATACTTTAATTGAATGTCGAACTAAATCAGTTATAATTACTCGCGAACCTGTACAAAGTTGTATTATTAAATTGGTCACAATCACCACGTGGTCCACGTGACCAAATTGCTGAACTTATTAAAAAAGGCCAGGTCAAGAGTACGCTCAACCGGCGGACTAGTATGAGGAGAAAAATGAGTGTGGAAGAAGCAAGGGAAGTATGCCGAGATCGATAGCAGATGGAGATCTGTGGTCTCTGCCTACCCCTACGGGAGACGGGCGTGACGATATGTATGTATGCACCACGTGGTATAGCCACGCTGCAGACGAATAATTTGTCAAGAATGACATATTATTTGTCTGTAGCATGAATGGTCCGGCTCGCCCGGGAAAATACAATATTTCCGCAGAAAACCGGCGTCTGAGTGGTAGCTTAGCTACTGCGCTTCGTTCAGTAAGCGGTTGAGTTCCGGAGGATGGAGGAAGATTTACTTACTTAGGCGGACGCAATGACACATAATTGGACCGATCTTGCGCCAGTCTGGCGTTTCGAAGCTTACAAGAGGTATCTTGATGTACCAAGTTGTTTTTGACTGACCGACTCATCCTACCTCTACGGTAGCGATCCAAACTAGGGTTTTGACCGCTCCTGGGCTGATGGATTACTAATAGCCTCTTCTATACTGTTGTTGAGTTATCGTCTTCGTCTTTCTCTCCATTTTGAAACGTGCGGGCATCTCTCCATGAGTCCTTAGAATGAAGTTGTAAAGGCCCTGGGGCTAAAACACCTTTCCACATTAAAAAGAACTTTTATTATATTAAAAAGGATATATTTGACAACCCTAACTTCTATGGAACTAAAAATAATATATGAGAAGATTATATTTGACAACCCTAGCATCTGAAGAACTAAAAATAATATGTGTTGAGGTTTTAATTTATATCACAACTGTCAGTTTATATATTTTATAGTCCAGCAAACAGCATAATAACCGTGACGATTATTCGAATCAACTGGACTGATGGGTTGTGTATTATATGCGTCTAATTCGTACAATATATTAATTAATTCTAAATTTAATATCAAGCTTTACAAGGTCCAAAATTGCATGAAACCTACGTGCTTTACACGTACGGTTGTCATTCGATACATCTGGGAAGGTAGGCTAATCGATGTTTTAAATCGAATTATAAAACTCGAATTATAAAACTGAACTGATAGCGGCCTTTATGGGGCAGTTTAACATGAAATTAAGATTTAATGACGATATTCATACTTAAATACGTGTGGTAAGTAGGAATTTTAATATATAAGCATATGAAACTTGCCACATAACATCTTTAGAATATAAGTTATTATTACATGATTTAGTTGTTTTTAATTTTATTGTATTGTATGTGTATTTTTGTGTATGTGTATATGAGTATGAGTAGTAGAATATATATGGATGTATGCATGCGTATGTATATATGTGTGTGTCCGTATCAAAGTCGTAACTGTGTTCCGCGATCTGACCACGTTAGTTCTTGCTGAAAACCAGCGCCGGGTGCTCCAATAAAACGCTTGGCATATGCTGCGCAAGAACCATTTTATGACACTTGTATATTAAAAAGTAAAATTATTTTCTTTTTGTTTTGTTTATTTATATTTTATGACACTGGTTGTTTTACATCAGGTGACATGCGCAAAATTGTTTTATGTTAAGATTATTAACTATCTAATTATTGTGACCATCCTACGGTTGTCTGCAAGAAATCGCTATTAGCGATATGACCACCATTTGTATGTAAATATTACAACCAATAATTGTTTAACTTTGTTTTTTGGTATACAATAAAGAATATATCTATCTATATCTATTTAGATTTTAATTTTAGCATTAATTTTCTATAAAAAAAAGGTATATCACATGTAGAAAGAAAACTTTGTTTGACAATCCACAAAACTGTACTGAACTAAAAAGATCTATTTATATTTCTAAACACTTCGCCGGCCAGACGGCTCAAGTCAACTCCAAGTCCTCGTCACCAACCACGCTGCCTCTCAACGCTGTGGTTCAATTGCATGAACCCCCTTTGAAGTCTATAGAATCCACTGCGTCTGAACGTGTGCCCGCAATCTGTGCGTCTCTATTCAATACATAATTAATTTAATTATATTAAAAAATGCGGTGAGCGGCATTTTAAAAGGAATGTTTTTATAAGGGTGGACAGTTAAAACTTTTATTTAGTTAAGCTAACTAACTTTTACTTTAGCTCTCCCTTCTATAATTCCTTGAAGGCCGGCAACGCGGCTTGCTGGGGCTACAATGGGCGGCTTTGATTGCTTTCCATCTCGCTCGCCTTCATATTCCATAAAAAAAAATTTATAGCAGAACAGGCAAACGAACATGCAAGATACCTGCCGCCCATAGAACCGGAGGCGACTCAGATACGTTGTCTCATCATCAGGCTGTTACAAATATCTGAAGAGCAGTTTAATGCTGAATCTTATTTTTATTTGATTTACCGCTTCTACATCAACGCGAAGCATTCGACCGTCGCAACCAGGCCGTTTATCAAAATGTCCGCAATTTTTCCAGGTCTCGCGTACAATGTAATAACACTAAATATTTCCACTAGATATTTATTTTCTCCCGGCGAACCTTCCGCAATGTTGCCCGCTAAAATATTGTGAGGCATTCATATTGTAGTAACATATACTAGCGTTTGCACTTCTTTCGGTTACAAATGAACCGTTCTTTTGTTTCTATTGCAGTCTTCTTCTTTTCGTGACAGCGGGTCCTATATTTTCATTTTATTTTTCTTTGATGGCAATTAGTCACAACTATTATGCCAGTTGTCAAGTGAAATACAATAATATCCAATCTCTTGAAATGTAACTAGTCAGCTTATCACGTTACGTCTTGATAAAATGGTGGCCATTTTACTTAAAAAGTTAGGATACACGCATTTATTGCATATCACTTCACTAATACGCCATAATCGAACTATATTACATAATACGCCACCACAATTGAACAATATAACTGATAATATTATGAAAATGAAATTGGCAGGTAAAGTCTCCTATATTATTCCGGCCCAGTAATTCACCACTGCAATGGCAGCAGCATACGCGTCGATGATATCTTGAATAATTAATCATACCAACTAAGGTCAAAATGGTTGTGTTAAGAAAATACATACATACATACATATTGTCACGCCTGTTTCCCGTAGGGGTAGGCAGTGACCGCAGATCTCCATTCGCAACGATCCCGGCACACCTTCCTTGCTTCCTCCACATTCATAGTAGCGAAACGGCTCTCCGTTAATCGCTTCTCGTCCTCGTGGGAATCAGAACGTCAACATCAACAGCCTGCGGCAGTCCACTGCTGGACATAGGCCCTCCCCCATGAAGCGCCACCTAGCCCGATCTTCGACTTCACGCATCCAATTTCTGTCAGTTTCTGCCAGTTCTGGCAGTGCTGAGTTATACGGCAATGGAATTCAAGGGTTGGAATTATTGCGAACAATTAATTCCTCGTATTAAAATTTTATTTTTAAACGCGAATACATTTCCAATTCGGATAGCGTCGTTGTCCTCGACATGTCGCCGTAAATGTCGTGATGTCGCTATGTGAAGAGTTTAACGAGCCTTCCCCACGCGATCTATTGACGTCTGGGCGCCCCCGTTTGGCTGCTTGACTGAGCAGAAGCCAAAAGTCTGAGATTAAAAAAAAAACTGTATTTTATTACATGATATGGGCGTTCAGGGCACAGATAGAGGACAAGAGTGTCGCTTGATGATAAGCAATCATTGTTTTTCAACAGCATTCATATACATCTGTATCACCACATGCATTGCAGCAATATTGGTCTTTTAGAAATATTTGGACTTATTTTCAAAAAATATGGGTTTCATTTCAAATAATTTTTTTCTTCAAAAATCAAATTTTATTTATCAAACTTCAGTCCGCTACAATCAAGCTTTTTACCACCATATCGCAATAAGGTTCTTTAGAACGGAGAAGAAACGGCGAAAGAAACTCCGCGATCAGTTCACGAATACGATTAAAGGTATCTAGTAAAACAGAGATCATCGTACTAGACCGCGACGCATCGATTTATTTCCTATGGAAAAAAATTGTTAGTGTTGTTGACAATGGTTGGAAAATTAAGATTTTTTGACGGCCCTTTTTTGGTAAGATTTAAATTAAGTCCCTGTAAATCTACTTCCTCCAAAAAAAAAACACATTTTTTTTCTGCTTTCGTTTGCTTATAGCGAATCTTAGCCTTAATAACCTTATAAATATTATAACCTTATAAAATATAATAAATATATAACCTTAATAAATAGCCTTAACATACTAATGAATTAGCCTAAAGTAACGCCTGACTGTATTAATCAATAAACAGTTTGTAAAATTTATAGTCACTACGTGACATACGCCTTGATGTTTTTGGGTGATGGACACCACTCAAATGATGAAAAGTTCTCCCGTATCGATAGAGCAGAATAGAATAGTGGAAAGGAACAATCCCGGCGGAGTCGTTAACGTGGAAATGAAGGGAGGCGTGTTATTGTTTCGGTCCCATGTTGGGCGCCATTATGTTGTTTGCATTTACTTTAGCCCGGGGTATTGTTACACAAGGAAATAGTTGCTTAATGAAATGTGATTGTTTACTTTATTTAATAACTAATAATATATATATATATATATATATATATATATATATATATATATATATATATATATATATATATATATATATATATATATGTGTGTGTGTGTTCGTATCAATGTCGTCACTGTGGTACTATTATTAAGGTTTTAGTTTTTGTAAAAAAAGGTGTCATGAATAAATAAATTATTTGTATTTGTATTTCTTTTTGTGTGATAGAAATAACTTTAAAACTGCTGAGGGATATCTCATCACTCAGCATCTTCTATCTATATTACAATCGGGAGTGCTCCGATGAATTGTTCCGAATAAACCCGGCCGCTGAATCCCACTATCGTACAACTCGCCACAAAGAAGTATTTCATACCCACGATCAGAATGAGTAGCGATTCAGGACGGTGCGTTTTTCAAGTATCTTCTTTCCTGTGGAACCAGCTACCTCTACCCGTGTTTACGAACCGATATGACATAAGAACCTTCAAAAAACAACCCTAAACTTTACTTAAAGTCCGGCAACGCTTCTGCAGTGACTGCTCGTTTGTCTTCCTATCCCATAAAAAAAAAGAATAAAATTATGATAACAATTGTGTAGAAAACTTTTATAACCTTATTTATTTTTGGTAAAAATATCTTTTTTTATATATAGTAATGACAGGCTTCATGGAAATTTGAGATGATGAATTTACATGATGGAAAATAATGATGGAACAGAAGTTAGGATAAGGCCAATCTTCTGCAAGACTGGTATTTCCGGACGAGCAGCTTCCATCGTGACTTTTCCCGCCAAATTACATCAGTGACGTTGTGTTTTTATTTCATTTATACAATCTTATCTTATTACTAGTTACATTGTTTATAATTTTGGTGGGGTATTGTATAATATAGTTCGTTAATGGAGTCAGGCGTTACTTTGCGGAAATCCATCACTATATGGACAGTCAAAAGTTTTACTTAGCTAAGATCCGCGACAAGCAAAACAATAACAGAAAATTAATAATGTGTGTTTTTCCGTTGGGTTTAGTGGACTCAACTCTCCACCCACCAACCACTATACACAAAGTAGACTCTACGGAAGACAACCGAAAAAACTTTTTTCGGTTGTCTTCCGTAGAGTCTACTATACCTGAAGATGCCTTGTGTTGGGGCGAAACACGTGTCGTGTACAAGATGGAAAAGTGATAGTGTGTGTTTGGCGTTGTGTATAGTGGTTGGTGGGTGGAGAGTTGATGGCCGATTTTCGGTAAGTTTTTGGTTTAAGTTCCAAATAAATCCACTAAACCCAACGGAAAAACACACATTATTAATTTTCTGTTATTGTTTTGCTTGTCGCGGATCTTAGCTAAGTAAAACTTTTGACTGTCCATATAATATAGTTCGATTAAGGTGTATAAAGTGATGTGAAAATAATGCGTGTACTGTGACTTTTTTGCTGACTGCAAAAGTTCATAGAAGCTTTTGGTAGAATAGCCACCATTTTATTAAGACGTAAACCGAAATAAAAATACAAGGTCACTGATGTTAGTTGGCGGGGAAAGTTCTCTTACCACCAAGTTATCCGCATTCCCATGTCTCTATTAGGTATATAAAAAGATTTATTTTGTGTCAAAATGGATGTATTACTTTTGTTAGTTTCTGAACGAGATGGATTTACGCGATTTCAGCTTCCAAAGTTTTAGGAACGGCATTTTTTATAACTTTGTACTTTAGTAGCGACTTGGGACGGCGAACTTTCTTTGGAATAATGTAAAAATAAGGGTTTTTTGCTCACGTTAATGATCCCAGTTAGGGAAACTCGAATTGGTGTAGACAGATAAAAGCTGTTCAGTGTTGAAAAGTCAACATTGATTTTGCTTTAACTAACTCGTGCCTTATGTATGTATATTTGTTTTACCATAACATAATCAGCTCAGTACTTAGAGTATATGACTTCTGAGCTAACGGTTATAGATTAAAATCCGGGTAAAAATTATATGTACAAAAATAGCCTGCATACAATTTTTCCTTCGAATCGAACTCTCCTACTTTTTTATGGAATAGGAAGGGAGGTGAGCAGGCGTGTCATCTGATGGAAGCAATCAACGTTGCCCATAAATATCCGTTGCGTAGTCGGCCCTTAAGGAAAGTATAATTATGGGAGGGGGTATAAAGGGTTGGGCCATGGGAACTCAACCGCTCACCGGACGCCGGTTTTCTGTGAGAGTGTGGTACTTCCCCGGGCGAGCTTGCCCATTCATGCTACAGACAAATAATATGCCGTTCTTGACAAAGTATTCGTCTGCAGCGTGGCTCTACCACTAATTACTTTCGAAATTATAGTTTAATTATAGAAACCCCTTTTAGATGATAAGTAAACAAGATACGAACCTCAGTAATATTATACAGTAATAGCTCTAAAGAATACCTTTAACCCTTTTCTTGTTAGTGTATCTGTAGAGATACATCAGAATTAAAAAAGCGTTAGCGTAATTTATCAATGCTCTTGGCAATGTATCCCACAAGATATATGTGATTTTTTTAAACTACCCTCGTGAATTTTTTTTAAGTTTTTTTTCTAGACACCTTGGGTCATTAGGGTTAAGTGCTACGAATATTATTTTGATATTCAAAAAAATAAGTCTGCCAAGTTAAGGGTTAAACCTCACTTAAAGTTTGAGGACAGATTAAATCTCATGAAAAAAAAGACATATTTTGTGGCGACGTGAGAATTAAACCCGGAACCACTGACTCTGAAAACGGTGACTTCACTCTCTCTGTGCTAATTATTAAATATGGAATTCTAAGAAATATTCCTTTCTTTCTCCCTTCCTTGCATTTTTAATGTCTCCACAAATAGTCTTCACGTAAAATAAAATTTATTCAAGCGCTTCAAAACATTCGCCGCTCGCACAGAAGCAGACTTGAATGGCTAATTGCACTCGTGAAATATAGCGTAATAAGCGCTTCTTAAAGCGGTGGAATGGGCTGCCGTAATGGTGGAGTTGAAAGGTTAAACGGTGTCTAGTCTAGACAGGTGCGGTTGGAGCTATTTGTCACAAGTGTGCGACTGCGGTCCATTTGCAGAATTAACGCCAAGAATTTCTTGTAAGAAAAAGATGAGATCGAACAACCTGAGTGGCCAAATGATATATCTGAAGTGGCTTATTAATTTATAAGAGAATCACTAAGAAGAAGAAGCTCCATGGTCACCCTAGCAGTGTAAACCGTGGCGCCATCTTGTTGAAACCATGTGTGTGTGTGTGTGTGTTTTTTTTATGGGATGGGAAGGCAAGCGAGCTGGCATGCCACTTGATGGAAAGCAATCAACACCGTCCATACACATCCGCAGTACCATAGGCAGTGCAGAAGCGTTGCCGGCCGTTTAAGGAAAGGTTATTATGTGAGGGGGAGGGGGGAAGGGGCAGGGAGAGAGGGAGGGGGTTTGGGCCTACGGAACTCAATCGCTCACCACACGAAGCGCTGTAGCTAAGCTATCACTCAGACGCCGGTTTTCTGCGGCAGTGTGGTACTTCCCCGGGCGAGCCGGTCCATTCGTGCTACAGACTAATAATATGCTATTCTTGACAAAGTATTCGTCTGCAGCGTGGCTCTACCGTTGCTGAGTTAGTCACTCACTTTTGTGAGTTATTCATATAATAAATATAATCCGACCCCTTTTAGATGTAATGATAAGTAAACAAAAATAGTATTATGCTTTTAATTATATCATAGCTCTGACGAACGTCTAAATAAAGGGTCACTTCAAATTGAAAGACAGATCAAGATTGGGGTTTTATTTCTCTCGTGTCATTGTTTGTACCTTTTGAAGTTCAATATAATTGTAGAGCATTTCGTAACCGCATACCAAAAACGAACTTTAAATACTTTGAGAAAGGTATACAATCATTTCATGATCTAACAATACAAGTACGTCAAAAAGTTCACTTGAACTAAGCTTGATTGAATTAAAACCATATTTGTACTTGATAAAGTCTTATTTTCGATAACACACAATAACTGTATATAAAGAAAAATATATATAAAAATAAGATAATATAAGTACGTCTAAAAGTTCATTTGAACTAAGCTTGATTGAATTAAAACCATATTTGTACTTGATAAAGTCTTATTTTCGATAACACACAATAACTGTATATAAAGAAAAATATATATAAAAATAAGATAATATAAGTACGTCAAAAAGTTCACATGAACTAAGCTTGATTGAATTAAAACCATATTTGTACTTGATAAAGTCTTATTTTCGATAACACACAATAACTGTGTATAAAAAAAAATATATATAAAAATAAGATAATATAAGTACGTCAAAAATTTCACTTGAACTAAGCTTGATTGAATTAAAACCATATTTGTACTTGATAAAGTCTTATTTTCGATAACACACAATAACTGTGTATAAAAAAAATATATATAAAAATAAGATAATATAAGTACGTCAAAAATTTCACTTGAACTAAGCTTGATTGAATTAAAACCATATTTGTACTTGATAAAGTCTTATTTTCGATAACACACAATAACTGTATATAAAAAAAAATATATATAAAAATAAGATAATATAAGTACGTCAAAAATGTCACTTGAACTAAGCTTGATTGAATTAAAACCATATTTGTACTTGATAAAGTCTTATTTTCGATAACACACAATAACTGTGTATAAAAAAAATATATATATAATATAAAAATAAGATAATATAAGTACGTCAAAAAGTTCACTTGAACTAAGCTTGATTGAATTAAAACCATATTTGTACTTGATAAAGTCTTATTTTCGATAACACACAATAACTGTGTATAAAAAAATATATATATATAAAAATAAGATAATATAAGTACGTCAAAAATTTCACTTGAACTAAGCTTGATTGAATTAAAACCATATTTGTACTTGATAAAGTCTTATTTTCGATAACACACAATAACTGTGTATAAAAAAAAATATATATAAAAATAAGATAATATAAGTACGTCAAAAATTTCACTTGAACTAAGCTTGATTGAATTGAAACCATATTCGTATTTGATAAAGTCTTATTTTTGATAACAGATAATAACTGTATATAAAGAAAAATATATATAAAAATAAGATAATATAAGTACGTCAAAAATGTCACTTGAACTAAGCTTGATTGAATTAAAACCATATTTGTACATGATAAAGTCTTATTTTCGATAACAGTCAATAACACAGTTGTTATAGCTGAACTAAATAGCGTTTATTGAATTTATTCAATGGAGTCAACAATGATGTCTGATGAGAGAACGGATTTGCAACCCTTTGTGATCGTGATACAATTGGGGGGGGGGGTCTATGTACCGACAATATACACAAAAAGGTACTTTTGTCCACGGTTATAGGATAAAATGAAAAAAAAAAAGTAAACGAACCTTTGATGGTTTTATTCCTATATGAATGCCATGACCTTCGCAGACGTGCGGTATAGCGAGTGTTGAACTCGTTATAAAAATACATATATACGTATCTGTAGGTACTGGAGGTCTCCAATACAATTTTTTTGAAAAAATACGTTCCTTTTCTCTAATCAGCAATAGCTCAGTTGGTAAGTTTCCGCCTTATGATCCGAACGTCGTGAGTTTGTATCTTCCACTGGACTATTGATGTGAACCATATCCTAGCACAAGCACAATGCTAGTGTTAAAGCCACACTGCACACGAATACTTCGTCAAGAATGGCATAAGATTATTAATGGAGTCAGGCAATGGAGTCAACACGAAACACACATTATCACTTTTCCATCTTGTAAACGACACGTGTTTCGCCCCAACACAAGGCATCTTCAGGTATAGTAGACTCTACGGAAGACAACCGAAAAGTCACTTTTCGGTTGTCTTCCGACGATTACAAGATGGAAAAGTGATAATGTGTTTGGTGTTGTGTATAGTGGTTGGTGGGTGGAGAATTGATGGCCGATTTTCGGTAAGTTTTTGGTTTAAGTTCCAAATAAATCCACTTAACCCAACGGAAAAACACACATTATTAATTTTCTGTTATTGTTTTGCTTGTCGCGGATCTTAGCTAAGTAAAACTTTTGACTGTCCATATATTTACTTTTAGTTAGAAATAAAGAAAAACTTTATTTGATTAACTACAGTGCAGCAATTAAAAATAAGGAAAGCTAAGTAGCTTTCCTTATTTTTAATTGCTGCATTTAATTGCTGCATTTAATTGCTGCATTTAATTGCTGCACTGTATAGTAAGTACTATATGTATAAATAAAAAAAATCGGAGGCAGTCATGAGGACTGCCGACAGAAGTGAACTTTGTCAAAATTATTTTTTTATCAAATTTCATGATAAAAATTGAAGTTGATTTTCGAAATAAAATAACACCAAAACACAACAAATTTCATTAATTTGCGGCCGTGGATGGTGTACATGAAAGTACAGTAAGGTCAATAAAAACGTATTTTTTTAAAAAACCTCATACTTTTGGCACCACTTGGAATAGTTTTTTTTGCGTATTTTTATTAGAGCGCCTGATAGCCGTACTATTCGGCGCTCCAGGATTATCCATTCTTTCTGGGACATGCTGTATACAAGTAAGGTAAGGCAAGGTATAATATGAGAAAGCTACGGTCCGCCTTCCACGGCGGACGTAAGACGAAGTGATGCCTCGGTCCCCCTCATCCGCCGGCTGCCATGCCGCATCAAGACAGAGTTGGCAACAATAACAAACAAACTAAACATTTTCCAGGTGGCGAGGATCAAACCGAGGCGGGCGTGCGACTCACCGTGGAGCCCGGTGATGCGGTGGCTTCGGTGGGTGAACGAGTTTTGCTAGCATGTGCCACTTCATCGCCCGCCCGCCTATCCTGGCGGCACAGCGTCTCCGCACCGCCGACCAGAGATCATGTGCTCTCAGCATCTGATTCATACAGGTAAGCGCAAAATATGGGGATAATCCGAGAAAGTGTTCAGAGTAGTTCGCCACAAAGAAAACTTTCACCTCCATCACCTGGATGAATGGCGATCCAGTACCTACAGTGCTTTTCCCCTTAACTTCACCACACGCAACTCGTGAAACCATTTACAGCGGTGTTGACATTGAAACCTTCAAAAAATCTGCAAGGCCAGGAACGCTCCTGCAATGTATGGTGTTGTAGATGGCTGTAAGTGGTGTTGATTGGTTTCTATCAAGTCAAACGCTTACTCGTTTGCCTTCCTATTCCATAAAAAAAAACAAGCACATCTTTTAATATTAAGCAATCATTGCTACCCATGAAAATATGCGGTATTCCTGAACAAAAATTTCTCAAACCCCAAAAGCATTGCAGATCTTAAGGTAAGATGGAGAGAAAGAATGAGAGGGTAAGAGAGATGTAAAAGCAGGGGAAACGATTTTGGTCTTTGGATCCTTGTACTCCCGTACGAAACGCGGTAACACAGAAAAATGCTACCACTTAAAGTCGATATTCTGTGAGAGTTTTGAATTTTCGAGTCGACCCATTCGATCCATAGTTCTACCACTATTATAAAGCAAGTTGCTGACGTAAACGGAGTTTCTTCTCCATGGACATTGCAACACCTAGGACAGATTTGGATGAAGTAAATCGTTGGTTTGCCCTGGACTAAACGTTTGCTGTAGGGTCGCAAACTTAGCGACGAGATATCTGGTTTGTGACTCCCGCGGACAGGAGATGGAGGGGGTGCCAAGGCGACTCTCTGTTAGTCTCCGCGTCACTTTCTTGCTGAGTCTGTGTGTGAGCCGCGTACGCGTTGTTGACAAACGAGCAAGCATGCCGCCTGATGATAAGCCATCAACGCCGCTCATGGAACTACGACATCGCAAAAATCACGGAAGCGTTGCCAGCCTTTTAAGGATCTGTAGGCTTGTTTTTTGAAGGTGCCAATGTCGTATCGGTTCGGAAAGATCGCCGAAGGTAGCTGGTTCAACAGAGTAGTGTAACATGGAAAGAAGTTCCGAGAGAAGTGCACCATACTAGATCGCCACTCATCCAGATGGTGGGGATGTAACTTTCCTTTACGGCGAGTTGTGCGGTTGTGGAATTCGGCGGCAGGAATTATTCCAAATAATTCCTCGGAGCACTCCTCCAATGGTAAAAGCAGTAAAATCGATATATCTTGGCAAGACATTGGTTTCGTGAATTATCTGTTATATATGTGTAGGTCAAAGAAGAAGAATGCATATTGTTAACAACATGCATTTGAATCCCAACAAATAAGTCATGTCTTAACTCTTCGTACAGAAAGCAACTCTCCAACGGGTCGCTGGTAATCGAGAGCCTGTCGAGTGCGCTGGCGGGGCAGTACCAATGCGTCGCCAGTCTGATCGGAGTGGGGACGGTGGTGTCTCGGATAGCAACTGTTTTCCTGGCCGGTGAGTGTTCTTTTGCACTTCTTGTTCTATATTACTTACAGTGGACCAGCCAGACCAGCACGGCTCTATTTCCAGCAGCACCAGTGATGACCAGACCAGTAACCAGCGTTCGTTAACGCCCTAACCTAGAGTAGACGAGTGATGGAGTGAAAGGCGTATTTGGCAAGAGTAAGGACTCTCTCTATATTGCAAGGATTTGCTCAGGTTGGCTGGCAGAATGCGCGAAGCCGAAGATCGGGCTAGGTGGCGTGTTTTGGGGGAAGTCTATATCCAGTAGTGGAATATTGTAGGCTCTCGCTAGGCTGTTGATTGGATTAGGAGCGTGCCTTGTGAAGCTTATATCTCACGTGGAGAACGTGCTCCGGGGGCGGGGGGTATAGCCGAGTTATTTCAGACTTCACATTGGCTCGTCTACCAACTAAAACCCCATTATGGTCGTTATCGGCGCGAGGTAGGAATCCCGAGTTCTCACATCTAACTGCAGCAGTGGACTGCCACAGGCTATTGATTTTGTTTCAAAACCGCAAGCGAACTGCACCTATACCACGTCGGAAAGCATTTGTCGCGGAAAAAAAACGACTTGTCTGTGACGTCAGCTAATAGCTGGATCGTTCATTATTCGAGCTACAGTTCCAGAGTGCTTTAAGTTCCAGAGTTAAGGCACGTGGTTTGCTCCCTTTCAGAGCTGCCCGAGGTGGTGGAGACGACGCGAACGGTGGCTGGTGCGCTGGGCGCCGCCGCCCTGCTCCCGTGCGCACTGCGCGCGTCCCCCCGGCTGGCGCTGCGGGTGACCCCGGCTAGGGCGCCGCCGCCGGAGCGCCGCGTGTACGGCGCGGCCCCCAAGACGCAAGCGCAGCCGCCGGTACTCAAACTCAATGTAAGTCTATCTTCTACTGTCGCACTCACATTCTATTGTACACCAAAAATATAATATTTATTTGACAGCGCTTCAGCGCCGAGAGTGATTTATCTTTGTCAACGACAAAGAATGGTCATTTTAGCCATGGGCGAAGCGAAGGTGCGTTGTCCATGTCAAAAACAAAGAGTTGTGAGAGTGAGGCTGGTCTTTGTGCGCGCCTCAGTTTTACTGAAGGCTCGTCTATACATACACACACACATACATATAATATATATGTATATATATATATATATATATATATATATATATATATATATGTATGTATATATATATATATATATATATATATATATATATATATATATATATATATATATATATAGGGAATTTTACTGATAGTTATGAAATAATGTTTATTTTGTAACATGTTTCATTAAATAAAGATCCTTTTGATATATTCAACTATTTTTCAGCATGGTTTTATATGATTAATGGAGTCAGACGTTACTTTGCGGAAATCCATCACTATATGGACAGTCAAAAGTTTTACTTAGCTAAGATCCGCGACAAGCAAACGTAACGGACCATTACTAATGTGTGTTTTCCTGCTGGATGGATTTACATGGAACTTAAATTAAATCTTATCAAAAAACGGCCGTCCGCAACTCTCCACCCACCAACCACTATACACAACACCAAACACGCACTACCATTTTTCCACCTTTCAAACGACACGTGTTTCGCCTCAACACACAAGGCATCTTCAGGTATAGTAGACTCTACGGAAGACAACCGTTAAGTTAAGATCTTAGCTAAGTAAAAGTTCAACTGGCCACATGGTTTTATATCCACGCTATGTGTATTCTGTTCAACCAGGTGACGTGGCTGAAAAACGGTTCACCGGTGAGGATGGAGTCGGCGCGCGTGGCCCTAACGCCGAGTGGTGCCCTGGAGCTAGATCCCCTGCGGGCACATGACGCCGCGCTCTACCGCTGCGTTGTGGCGCTAGCCCACGCGCCCACACCCCACACGTGAGGCTGCTTTAACTTTTGTCTCAAACAACAGCCAATGCCCTACTCACAATTTATTGACGAAAGAAAGCTTTTTAAAGGCCGGTAACGAATTCCACAATCGCACAACTCGCCGTAAAGAAAAGTTTCATCCTCACCATCTGGATGAGTGGCGATCCACTACGGTGCATTTCTCCCGAAACTTCATTTCACGTACCACCACTCTGTGGAACCAGCTACCTTCGGCGGTCTTTCCGAACCGATGCGACATTGACACCTTCAAAAAACAATACGTACACATACCTAAAAGACCGGCAACGCTTCCGGGACTCCTGCGGTGTCGCGGTTGTCTATGGGCGGTGTTGATTGCTTTCCATCAGGCGACACGCTTGCTGGCTTGCCCTCCTATCCCATAAAAAAAACTATTGAAAGCCATTAATTCAAATGAATGAAGTTATTATATTGATTTCAATATGACGGTACTTGACACTGACATTGACATTTTGAAAAATTATATAACACCTCTAAAACTGTGTAATTTCAGCACCGGCCCAGAAATCGATCTCAGGGTGAACGCGGACCTGGCGAACGTGGAAGCACCGCCGCGTTTCATCACCGTACCACAGCCAGTCACAGTGATGGAAGGTATCGTATACCATATTGTTTTATGTCCTCTTCTTCCGATATATCAAAGTAAGAGTAAAGTTGCTGGTTTGTAAGACATCCTACACAACTATCCATCTTGTACATATATATAAAAAAAGAAAAAAAAAAATATATATATATATATATATATATATATATATATATATATATATATATATATATATATATATATATATATATATATATATATATATATATATATATATATATATAGTCAAAAGGTATAAATTTTTATCTTAATATCGTTTCTTGGTTTTTTAAAATTGAGTTTGTATATTTTTCAGGCGCTTCGGTGACGTTCGACTGCGCGGCGGTTGGCAACCCTAAGCCGGAGATGATTTGGTTAAACAACGGTGTTGCCATCGACCTCAAGTAAATTTAATTTGTCTCATGGGTGGATGAAAAGATGGATGAGTGTGGAGGAAGCAAGGAAGGTGTGCCGGGATCGTAGCGGATGTGGATCTGTGGTCTCTATCTACCCCTACGGGAGACAGGCGTGACGATATCTATGTATATATGTAACTATTCAGAAAGAGTTATTGAAGGAGTATTCCGATGTCTTTTATAACGTCTCTTTCCTCATTTGTATAGTAAACAATCTCAATCAATCAACCAATCAGTAAAGAAAATATATGTATGACCTACAGATATTTATTCCGAGTCTGGTAACCCCGCCAAACTGTATTGGACAAGCGTGGTTAATGGCCGCTCCATCAGAAATGGAGAGGTTAGTGCTCAGCAGCGGGACATATGTATATCAATATCAGCCCACGGCAGTCCACTGCTGGACTTAGGCCTCACCCAAAATGCGCTACCTAACCAGATCTTCGGCTATACGCTTCCAGTCTCTGCCAGCAGCCTGGCGCAGATCGTCACTCCAGCTAGCCGGAGGGCGCCCCACATTACGTTTTCCGAGACGCGGTCTCCACTCCAGCACTCGTCTGCTCCAACGATTGTCATTTCTCCGATAAACGTTGTCTGTGTATGCGAAGTGGAAAAACGTGTCGAAAATAAAAGACTTTATGGAAAGCTGACACTGGCTGTCAATATATCGTCACTTCTATTGTTATCCGCAGCGACCTGGACTCCAGATTCTACCTGGTGGGGTCTGGTTCCCTACGCGTGCAGTCTGCGCGCGCGCTCGATGCCGGCGTCTACACGTGCCGTGCCCACAACCGCCTGGATTCCGCCGACCATTCCACGCAGCTCCACGTGTTGGTCCGTACTCCCTCTCTCTCTCTCTCTTTATCTTGCATTCACTAATTCACTCTCTCAATCATTCATTCATTCACTCACGCGTTCTTTCACGCATTCACTCACGCGTGCCTTCACTCATTCACTCACTCATTCGCTCACTCATCACACACACGTTCACTCTTTCACTCACTCACTCACACTTTTGCTCTAATGAGTGAGTCATATCATAGTCTCATTCATAGACTAGTTCACTCATTCAATCACTCATTCGTTCACTCACTCATCGTTTTCTACATTCGTATCTGCGTTGATTAATTGATATTTCTATTATAATCGACCACAATAACGGAGGATTGACCGACCGTGTACGATGTTCGCTTCTCCGGCGGGGCATCCCGTACAGTGGGAGTGTCGCGTCCAAAAGAGTATATAATAAAAAAAAAGCGTACAAAGAGAATAAAAGTGTGTATACTGTGTAGACGGCGCCGCGCGTCACACTGCCGGGGGGCGCGATAGCGCGGGCGCGGCCCCGCGGCGACGTGACGCTGCGGTGTGAGGCCCGGGGGCGGCCCAGCCCCGCAGTGGTCTGGCTGAAGGACGGCGAACCACTCTCGCCCAACAACCACGACATCGCGCTTCTAGACGGGTACGTTTCATCTACTACATGTGTTTCACACGCTTCAAATGGACGCTTTTAGAATTAGGGAAAAATTACACCGACTAGTAGTACAGCGGTTCTTGTTAAATTACACCGATCAGTACAGCGGTTCTTGTTAAATTGCACCGATCAGTACAGCGGTTCTTGTTAAATAGCACCGATCAGTACAGCGGTTTTTGTTAAATTGCACCGATCAGTACAGCGGTTCTTGTTAAATTACACCGATCAGTACAGCGGTTCTTGTTAAATTACACCGATCAGTACAGCGGTTCTTGTTAAATTGCACCGATCAGTACAGCGGTTCTTGTTAAATTGCACCGATCAGTACAGCGGTTCTTGTTAAATTACACCGATCAGTACAGCGGTTCTTGTTAAATTACACCGATCAGTACAGCGGTTCTTGTTAAATTTCACCGATCAGTACAGCGGTTCTTGTTAAATTACACCGATCAGTACAGCGGTTCTTGTTAAATTACACCGATCAGTACAGCGGTTCTTGTTAAATTACACCGATCAGTACAGCGGTTCTTGTTAAATTACACCGATCAGTACAGCGGTTCTTGTTAAATTTCACCGATCAGTACAGCGGTTCTTGTTAAATTACACCGATCAGTACAGCGGTTCTTGTTAAATTACACCGATCAGTACAGCGGTTCTTGTTAAATTACACCGATCAGTACAGCGGTTCTTGTTAAATTACACCGATCAGTACAGCGGTTCTTGTTAAATTACACCGATCAGTACAGCGGTTCTTGTTAAATTACACCGATCAGTACAGCGGTTCTTGTTAAATTACACCGATCAGTACAGCGGTTCTTGTTAAATTACACCGATCAGTACAGCGGTTCTTGTTAAATTACACCGATCAGTACAGCGGTTCTTGTTAAATTACACCGATCAGTACAGCGGTTCTTGTTAAATTACACCGATCAGTACAGCGGTTCTTGTTAAATTACACCGATCAGTACAGCGGTTCTTGTTAAATTACACCGATCAGTACAGCGGTTCTTGTTAAATTACACCGATCAGTACAGCGGTTCTTGTTAAATTACACCGATCAGTACAGCGGTTCTTGTTAAATTACACCGATCAGTACAGCGGTTCTTGTTAAATTACACCGATCAGTACAGCGGTTCTTGTTAAATTTCACCGATCAGTACAGCGGTTCTTGTTAAATTACACCGATCAGTACAGCGGTTCTTGTTAAATTTAACCGATCAGTACAACGTTCTTGTTAAATTACACCGATCAGTACAGCGGTTCTTGTTAAATTATACCGATCAGTACAGCGGTTCTTGTTAAATTACACCGATCAGTACGGCGGTTCTTGTTAAACTACACCGGTCAAACTTTCACTTTTCTTATTTGCCGTTCTTTTTTACGAGATAAGAAGGCAAATAAACAAGCGTGTCATATGATGGAAAGCAATCAACGCCGCCCATGGACATCTGCAGCGCCATAGGCAATGCGGAAGCGTTGCCGATCTTTAAGGAAAGTGACATTATGGGAGTGGGAGTAGGAGGAGGGTGTTGGGCCTCCGGAACTCAAGCGCGGTAGGTAAGCTATCACTCAGACTCCGGTTTTCTGCGCGAGTGTGATACTTCCCCGGGCGAGCCGGCCCATTCATGCCACAGACAAATAATATGTCATTCTTGACAAAGTATTCGTCTGCAGCGTGGCTATACCACTAAATACATCATTCCAGCACGTCGCTACGGATCCAGGGCGTGTTGCGTATGGACGCGGGCATGTTTCAGTGCGCGGCCAGCTCGTCCGCCGGCAGCGCGATGGCGGCCCTGCGGCTTGTCGTCCTTCCGCCCGGAGATGGTGAGCTATGTCGCTGCATACTGGATACGCGTTAGAATACACTCACTCACTATCGAGTACTTTACATACTGACCACGATTCTTTATTTATTTTCCCAAAATACTCCTTTGCACAATTACACAACATGTGGACTTTATGCCATTGGGCATTCTCTAAGAAGTCAATCTGATCTGATCTGATTTGAAAATTGATTTGGCGGTGGTGCTAGCTTGTACTAAAAAAAACTAATGTTATAAATATACATACACAATGTATATTATTTATATATTTTTTTTTATATTTTCACGCTTAGAGTTTGGCTCACTCAGAGACCACAGAGCTCCATCCGCTGCCATTCATCGCAGCGAAACGGCTCGTCATTGGTCGCTTTTCGCCCTCGTGAGAATCAGGACGTGACGGGTGGCGAACCACGTCGCCGTCATTTTTCGACAAATTAGGTATATTAAATTCATCTTAGTGAATCCCACGAGCAGCAAGGGAGGATGGAGGTCAGCCCCAGCAGAGCCCTGCATGCTGAGGTAAGGCACCATAGTCCCCGGGGAAGCCCGACCCCGGGACGATCGGCACGCTTTCGACTGGGCTCGCCCCTAGCCACGCATTCATTGGCACGGTAGACCAATTGGATTGGCGGAGAGAAAGGGAAAGGATAGAGAAGAAAGGAAGGGGCAGGAAAGGAAATGCGGATTGGGGGGGTCACCAGACGCGGAATAAACATTCATAAATCCATATAAATATTTATTCCGATGCGGGAATCGAACCCGCGACCATTGACTCCGCGGGCGGAGGGCTGACTGAGCCAATCGGTCGTATTATTTATATTAAAGATAAATATAATTATTTAATTTGAAGCTACCTGATAAACTACATGTTTTGTTTTCCGGTGCATAAATATACAATAATGCTGGCTTTCCGAGACGCGACCACGCGACATAAATCAAAAGAACGCCATCTATCGAAAGTAATTGGCGATATTAAATTTTTCGTTTTTCCGGCTGCTCTTTATAGTTTTCTGTGTTTTTATTTTTCTGTTTTGTATTTCATATGAAAAATCCGTTTATTTTTAAATGATAAAATGTTATTGTGGATTTATTGTAAATATATAGTTATTTTGGTTTTGTTCTCTCTTCTTTATATGGACAGTCAAAAGTTTTACTTAGCTAAGAAATAACATAAAATTAATAATGTGTGTTTTTCCGTTGGGTTAAGTGGATTTATTTGGAACTTAAACCAAAAAATTACCGAAAATCGGCCACCAATCCACTTAATCCAGCAGAAAAACACACATTGTTAATTTTCTGTTATTGTTTTGCTTGTCGCGGATCTTAACTAAGTAAAACTTTTGACTGTCCACATAGTGATGGGTTTCCGCAAAGTAACGCCTGACTCCATTAATAATCTTCTTTTTCTTTCTTTTTTTCTTTTTTCTTTCCTTTTTCTGTCTTCCAAACAATCATAAAATCTGAAATGGAACTGAACCGGACACATCATGAGGTCAAAAAGGGAAAAGTGGACAAGAGTTATCGTGGAATGGTATCCCAAAATGGAATACAAAAAGACAAAAGGGACGGCAAATAAAGAGATGGGAAGGTGATTTACCAAACGGATGGAGAAGATTAAGTCGAGGCAGGGAAAAGTGAACGAAACTAGGGGGGGGTCTATTTCAACGGACAGCCTGACAAAAAACTGGTTGCTGATGGCAATATTAATTCTAATAATTTATAGTTTGTTATCTAGTACTAGTAAAGACTTATCTTATCTCTTTATAGTTATTTTATTAAAAATTTTCAAGGTCGTTAAATTAGTGCTCATTTTTTCAAATTAAAAAACGTTATGACATTAACTTTCATATTATATTTTTGATATATGAATAACGGTATTTGTATTACGTATATATATATTTTTATTTTTTCTTTTTATTAAATGTTTCTTTTAATATTTTATTTTTTTTTTTTACTTTATTTTTTTTCGTTTCGCACAATTGTTTTCAGACACCGAAGAACCCGTCACAAAAACAAACCCAGTCATATCCCCCACTAGCCCGTACCACCGTAGCAGAAATAAACTATCAACCAATTCCACTCAGGACATTTTCAATAGCCTCGTATCCTCCGGCAGCCAAGACCCAACCTTAGATCCCACGTCCGAAGATTTAGATTTCCTCGGCGAAACATCCTCCGCTTACACATCCGGACCGGACGTCGAATACGACGAAGTGTACGACTCTGACGGTGACAATTCCTTTCACGCTGCCGAAGGCCTGGACCTGGATGAACTTGGACAGGGGAACGCGAGTGTGGTCTCTGCGCCCAGGAGCTTAAGGGCCGTAATCGTGAAGCACAGATTCGTGACGCTCAGCTGGGAGGAGCCAGAATACAAAGCCGAGGAGGTGACGGGTTACGCGGTTGTCTACAAAGTTAAAGGAAGTGAGCGGTGAGTTTTAAATCATTTTTTTTTTCAATTTTTACGTCAATTCGTTCGCGTACACAATAACCCAAAGCGTGACTTGGCCTCCGCGAACTCGTCACTGGTCACGATTTTGAACTGCCTATCGCCAATTGCCTGCCCGAAGCAAACTTCAGGTCAGCGATCACTGCTCCATTGATAGCTAGGGCGACCGGACATTGACCGGACGATATCCCCAAGTATGTCCACGTGATTCTCTCCAGGTTATCCATCGGTGTCGATGCGCCTTTGTCTCTTCGATTATGTTGGCATCTATCACAAGCTTTTCGATTTTGGCATTCAGTTTCCATTCGATGTCCGGATTAGGCCTATCTTTCGAAGGATTTTATTTTTGGTGACCAAAAGCTTGTTCTACTTCTTATCTGTAAGATTTTCTTTTTGCACAGCCCATATATATATATATATATATATATATATATATATATATATATATATATATATGTCCCACTGCTGAGCACGGGCCTTCCCATTTCTTGAGGTACGGACATTAACTCACCACGCTTGGCCAATACGAATTAGCAGGGTTACCAGACTTGGAATAAATATCTGTAGGCCGTATTACTCACACGACCTCCTCACGGTTCTAGATGTCGCTGTGGCTTTGAGGCGTCCTTTAACGACCTCTCGTCGTTGAAATATGGCCGAATCTATTTCTACGTTGAGTCCGTCGCTGGCCCTCTCCCCTCGCGGGAATTAGGCGGCGACAGGAGAATTTCTCGTGGGAGCGGACGTCCCTCAGGTGGGCGAGGCTGTTGTCGTAATCCCCACGCTAGATAGTCGGATTGGGGAAATATTTCTAGTAATGCTAAATTTCACGACACCAACTTGTGTCATCCATTCAACGTCATAAATGTCATTCATTCATGTTATTAAACTCATTACAGAGAACGAATCTCCAGAGGCAGCCCCCAGCGTCACGAGATGAACGTCGCCGCCCTGCAACCCAACACGACGTATCAGTTCTCCGTGATCGCCTTCACTCGGCATTCGCACTCGCCTGCCACTGAGGTAAACACAGAAGGTTCTTTTAATTGGATATGTAGGCAAACGAGCTGGCGTGACACCTGACGGAAAAGCAATCAACGCCAACGCAATTATCCCGCATCATCCGCAGTGCCATAGGCTCTTCAAAAGCGTTGCCAGCCTTTAAGGTTATCGAAGGACTTTTGACTTTTCTTCTGAGATTAGGACGAAAAGAGGAATAAAGTACAAAGGATCTTGGTGGCTTACTAAAGAGATTTCTTGCTAACGAACACTTGACCCCTGATAAATTCAAGTTCAAAATTCAAATTCTTTATTTATCGACACAAGAAATTGTTTTCAAAGTGGGTGCAGCAGTTACGCTGCAGACGAATACTTTGTGAAGAATGACATATTGTTTGTCTGTAGCATGAATGGGCCGGCTCGTCCGGGGAAGTACCACACTCCCGCAGAAAACCGGCGTCTGAGTGGTAGCTCAGCTGCCGCGCTTCGTCCGGTGAGCGGTTGAGTGCCGGACTTAAATACTCACGTAGACGTTGCTCCAATATGAGTTCAGTAAAAGACAGACTGACAAAATGAATGATGTTCTTAAATATATAAAAGTCGTTTATATTTACGAGCACATGTCGTCAGAGCAGCATTAAAACGACAATTTCTAAATAGATGAAGTTGATTGAGGACAGATCAGGCGTTATTTGAGTCAAAAGCTAAAGTTTGAATGTGTTCAGTTTTGATACGGACAACGGATTGATTTGATTACAAATTTGTGACGAGTTTTAGTTACCTGCCAAACGATGTTTGATCCTTTCTTCTATCCATTTCTTACTTCGACAGCAGTTCGTGTCTTCTCCATTTTACGTGACATTGCTGAACTTATCCATGCTATTATGGCGCTATCAAAAGATATAGATAGAAAGATTAATTTATTTCTCTCTGTAGCAATACACGTGAATACAAATTCAATTATTATAACTTTATCAACATTACATACAGATGATGAGATGAGATGAGATGAGATGCAGTGTAGCGCAACTTGTCACGAGTCCTATATATATACTTGTAATCGACCCTACATATAAATCTACAATCTATAATTAATTCTTATATACATAGGAGTGAAAACAATACGTGACAATACCAATACTGCTGAAATCTCACTGTTATAACTTGTAACATGTTTGATTATTAAGTATTATAACATCGAAAGAACGAATGCCATTGATTCATATGAATGAATGAATGAATGAATGAATGGGTTGTTTGATTGAACGCTTTATTAATGGAGTCAGGCGTTACTTTGCGGAAATCCATCACTATATGGACAGTCAAAAGTTTTACTTAGCTAAGATCCGCGACAAGCAAAACAATAACAGAAAATTAATAATGTGTGTTTTTCCGTTGGGTTTAGTGGATTTATTTGGAACTTAAACCAAAAACTTACCGAAAATCGGCCATCACTCACCAACCACTATACACAACGCCAAACACATACTATCACTTTTCCATCTTGTACACGACACGTGTTTCGCCCCAACACGAGGCATCTTCAGGTATAGTAGACTCTACGGAAGACAACTGAAAAGTCCACTTTTCGTGTCGTGTACAAGATGGAAAAGTGATAGTGTGTGTTTGGCGTTGTGTATAGTGGTTGGTGGGTGGAGAGTTGATGGCCGATTTTCGGTAAGTTTTTGGTTTAAGTTCCAAATAAATCCACTAAACCCAACGGAAAAACACACATTATTAATTTTCTGTTATTGTTTTGCTTGTCGCGGATCTTAGCTAAGTAAAACTTTTGACTGTCCATATAATGATTGAACGCTTTCTAACCAAACGTGTGTCATACACAAGTAAAAGACACATTAAACACAATAACGATCACATATAAACTCCCCTGGTTTAATTTTCGGCAGATAATCGAAGCGACAACGGCGGAGGAGGAGCTGACGTTCGGGCCGCCGCAGGACGTGCGCGTGGAGGCGCTGGGGCCGCACAGCGTGCGCGTGTGGTGGTCGCCCCCCGCGCCGCAGCACGCCCCGCTAGTGCCCTCCGCCGCACCCCCGACCAGATACGCCGTGTACTACACCGATGTGAGGAACTTTGAATAAGTCCAACAGATATTGTGGTATTTAAAACGGGTAAATAAATGTATACGACTGATTTACATTCATACACACGATCACGTGTATTTCCCTTAGGGTATAGATAAAGACCACAGATCTCCATCTGTTAAGATCGCAACACGCTTTCTTTACTTCACCCACACCCATTACTCTTTCGTACAAGTTCGCTGGTTAAGGGTTTTTTTGACCTGGCCTTTCTTAAGAAGTTCATTAATTCGGTCAGAATATGTTCTCCTTGGTCTTCCCCTCGCAATCAATCACTCCAGTTGATACGTAAAATTATATCCGTGTCTATATAAATGGTTCCATTACTTCATCCTCATTTATTCTTATTCTTGTTTACGAGGTCGCTTTTAATACGTCCACTCATTCCTTTGACTGTCACTCATTTTTGACTGTCCATATACACTCATTCCCCCTTTGATAGCGTACCAAGCCGATATATCAACTTCTAGCCAAGGTATCTAATAGTCGAGGTCTTTGGTTTCCTTGTTCTTCAGGACACTCCCAAATCCCTCCTCACTGGACCCAATAGTAGGTTTTTGCGGTATTACATCCAAAGTATCGCAGGTACTATTTATCTGTAGGAAGAGAGCGGGCGAGAGCAAACCCAGTGGACGGAGACGACATCCGCAACGCTTAGCGGGCTGCGTGCGGCGGCCGTGTACCGCGTGCGCGTGGCGGCCGCGGGCGGCGCGCCGGCGGCCGAGCTGCGCACGCGCACGCCGCAGGACGCGCCCGCGGCGCCGCCGGTCAACGTCACCGCAGCCCCGGCCGGCGCAACCGTGAGTACAACCAGATCTTAGAATAGAATAAAACATATACGTATATAAACATACATACGCATACATACATACATACGTCACGCCCGTCTCCCGTAGGGGTAGGCAGGGGTAGGTTCCCTTGCTTCCTCCACACTCATTATTCTCCTCGTCCAAGCCCGCCGGTTAAGGGTATGGTAGAAAACACCTTGAAGTAGTCGTTCACCATCGTTCGATTAAGACCGGTACAATGTGTTATATTACTTGCCTGCAGAATTTCCGGAAGAATTACGAAATTAGTATATTGTCTTAAAACTATTCATCGGTGTTGAAATTCAATTTTAGTCTATTTTCTTCTTTTAACGAAACTTCCTCCCCCTCTAACGAAAAGGCTTTCTCCGTAGGTATATAACGAATTTTTTTTTTCAAATGTTTAATAAACAATTTATTGTAAAATATTGTTAGGGATGTTCATAATTTCTTCACATATCACCACAAAAATACATTCCATCCGCATCACTTGGATGGCTTGTCGTCTACCAACGTGGAAGTTAGTGGCAAGTTTCTTGCCACTGACTCGCACGATGGTAGACTGATGGTAGATGGTACTGTGCAAATGTAAAACGATTTACTAACTTCGATGTTCCCACACTATTACAACATTGGGCGAACATTTAAAAGGCGAGCGTATATGTTCATTAAAGGCCGCCTATGGACGGGGCTGATCATTTACCACCCGTCTGCTCGTTTTTTTTTTCACAGCACATATATGTATGTCCTACTGCTGAGCACGAACCTTCCCATCTGGAGGAACGGACGTTAACCCTCCACGCTTGTCTAATGTGGATTGGCGCGGTTATCAGACTTGGAATAAATATTTGTAGGCTATGGACAGTCAAAAGTTTTACTTAGCTAAGATCCGCGACAAGCAAAACAATAACAGAAACCAAAAACTTACCGAAAATCGGCTATCAATTCTCCACCCACCAACCACTATACACAACACCAAACACACATTACCACTTTTTCATCTTGTAAACGATACGTGTTTCGCCCCAACACGAGGCATCTTCAGATATAGTAGACTCTACGGAAGACAACCGAAACGGCTATACATATATTTATTCCGATGCCAGGATCGGACCCGCGACCATTGACTCTGTGGGTTGGTGGGCCCCATTACTATGCTCGTTTGCCTGCTCTGATATAAAAAAAAAGTTGCGACTATCAATTTCAGTCAATACTGGTGCGTTGGGAGGCACCGCCGGCGCGCACGCACCGCGGCCCGCTGACGGGCTACAAGGTTCGCTACCGGCCCGCGGGCGCCGCAGGCCCCGCCCCCCGGCGCCGCGCCGAGTCGTTGACCACGCCCGCGGACGCGAGGCGCGCGGAGTTACGGGCACTCGACACTGGAACCGTGTACCAGGTGATGTAACACACAAACGTATCCGTAATCCGTTATTATTGTGTTACCCTTTGCGGACGGAAGGCGACTCTCAGTCGCCGCGGCGTTTCGCGCGACAGGTCGAGTGGCGAGCGATAGGCGACCGTCTTTGTTCATATTGCATTTCGTTACCTCACATACGACTCCACCTCACACTATGCCATAATTGGTTCTCAAAAACGTTCCTTACCTTTTTACAATTTTGCTTTTGTCCTCATTTACAATTTCCCACTAACTCGCCTTACTACATCTTTCTACTGATAATATCATCGTCCTGAACAGGTTAAAACGCAGGCTTCCGATTTGGTGTTCCGAATTAAAATGCCGATGTATCCTTGACATCCTTTATTGGGGATCACGTTGACAAACAAGAGATCACGTAAGCCAACGGTAAGGTGTAACGGACGATCTAGTGACGGTTGGTCACTTATGAGATTTGCCTCGATCGCTGTCTAAAAAAAAAAGATTGACTCAACCGACATGTCTATACAAAAAACGTCATCATCATCATCATCATCGTCATCACAACAATTTATTTCTTTTTTATTTCAAATTTTAAATAAAGAATTTAAAAAGAAATAATATAAAAAGTTTTATTGCATTAGTGATACATTTGTCAATGCATCACTACAGTACTCTGGACCTGGCCTTTCTTGTAATTTGGTCAAGGTGTGTTCTTGGTTTTCCCCCACCGACCTTACCATTCCAATTGATTACTGAATATTGTGTGACAGGTACGCGTGTGCGCGATAAACGCGAACGGTTCGGGCCCCTTCAGTGAGTGGGTGTCGGCGAGCACGCAGGCCCGTGAGCGGGGAGAGAGTTCGGTTCCCGCGCCGCCGCCCAAACTCACAAGTATGTAATATTTCATTTGCCAAATGTCAATCTATTAACGATCGAGTTTCCACCGCCGTTCTGTTTGCAGGTTCCATTGAATGAGGAAAAAAATTCTCATCTTTTGATTATTTTTCGTCTGATTGTCTAAAAGTGCAATTATCGAGTTATAACTAGTTCTTGTCGACACAATCGACCGCTTTAATGGCTAGTAATGGTTAACAGCCTTCAACATCGGAGGCATCTCAGACGTGTTGCCGGCATTTTTGTATTTATGTGGGAATACCGCAGGAGGTACATCATTGCACATTTGAACAGCTTTGCTAAGGAAAGTGTTAATAATTACTTGGGAACTATTAGAAATAATTTCTATTGTTCGTAATTTACACAAGATAATGCAAATAGTTAACAGCCACTGCCGCCAATAGACATCCGCAATGTCGGATGCGGATGTCTATGATCACGGATGCGGATGTCTACGATTTCGGATGCGTTACCGGCCTTTTGAAATATAAAAATATATTTGTATGTATTCCACAGCGCGTGCCGGCCGGGACTGGATCTCTGTATGGTGGGGTGGGGAGGGAGGGGGCGAGGCCGAGGGGGCGCTGGTGCGCGGATACTGGTTGGGCTGGGGCCTGGGTGTGCCGGACGAGCATTCGCAGGAGTTGCCGGCTCATTTGCGTTCTTACGTCATACGTTCGCTGGGTGAGTTCAAGTTTGCTTGGAGACGTTTCAAGATTACTGTAGTGTGATAGAATACAAATAAGAAGAGATGTTTCCAGGTTTTGTTTCTCGATTGTTGTTATGTACGGCTATGTGTCTAAAAATGCCCGACTAGCGGTTCATTGGGGAGTGCTTGTTCAGACTCTGATCAACAGTAGTGAAAGAAGATGTTGGATTCGGCAGAAGAGTTATGAAAGCAGACTGAATCGAATACGATTTACCCATCGGCCGATGAAAGCAATTACTGATTGTTTTACAAAAATGAATATATGTTAATTTTATCATATTACATTCAATAAGTTTAATAAATTCTGATATCAATAATTAATGAATAAATAATTTTCGAAATGTATCAAAATCAGAATTTAAAAATATTATTATTATTATATATTCACGCCTATCCCCCGCAGGGGTTGGCAGAGACCACAGAGCTCCATCCGCTGCCATTCATCGCAGCGAAACGGCTCGTTATTGGTCGCTTTTCGCCCTCGTGAGAATCAGGACGTGACGGGTGGCGAACCACGTCGCCGTCATTTTTCGACAAATTAGGTATATTAAATTCGTCTTAGTGAATCCCACGAGCCGCAAGGGAGGATGGAGGTCAGCCCCAGCAGAGCCCTGCATGCTGAGGTAAGGCACCATAGTCCCCGGGGGAGCCCGACCCCGGGACGATCGGCACGCTTTCGACTAGGCTCGCCCCTAGCCACGCATCCATTGGCACGGCAGACCGTGGATTGGCGGAGAGGAAGGGAAAGGATAGAGAAGAAAGGAAGGGGCAGGAAAGGAAATGCGGATTGGGGGGGGGGTTACCAGACGCGGAATAAACATTTATAAATCCATATAAATATTTATTCCGATGCGGGAATCGAACCCGCGACCATTGACTCTGCGGGCGGAGGGCCCCGCCACTGAGCCAATCGGTCGGTCGGTCGGAATTTAAAAATAAACGTATTGATTTTGAATTAAAAAAAAAGTCAATTTACTTTTTAAATTTGCATATTTTGACAATTTCCAGGCATATTTTAAGAATTTTTAATGCATACCTAGATGCGCATAGCAAGCTGTTTAGGTTGCTGTTTAATCCGGGCTTAAGCGTGGTATCGAATAATAGACCTTATTACCTCTTTAGCCAGATTCGATTTTCGAATAAGCGTTATTATTGAGTTTACTAAGTAAATATTTTATCATATAATGTTTACATACATTTTTTTATGGCATAGGAAGGCAAACGAGGAGGCGTGTCAACTGGTGGAAAGCAATCAATGCTGCTCATAGACATCCGCAGCGCCATAGGCAGTGTGGAAGCGTTGCCGACCTTTAAGGAAAGTGTCATTATGGGAGTGAAAGTCGGAGAGTAGGGGAGGGGAGGGGAGGGATCTTGGGCCTTCGGTACTATCCGCTCACCGTACGAAACGCGGTAGCTAAGCTACCACTCAGACGCCGTGGTACTTCCCCGGGCGAGCGGGCCAATTCATGCTACAGCCAAATATTATGCCATTCTTGACAAAGTATTCGTCTGCAGCGTGGCTCTACCAATATGAAAATAGGACTATAAATATAGACTTTATCACATATTCACAGAATCCAATTCGGAATACGTGATATCGTTGCGTGCGAGCAATGCGCTCGGCTTGGGGCCGGCGGTGTACGCCACGGTTCGCACTCGGCCCGCATTGGCACCGGACGACGAGCCGGATGACACGGACGATCCGGATGATCTGGAAGACGCCGAGGACACAGAGGAAGAAGACGATCAGCCACCGCTTATACCACCCGTTGGGCTTAAGGTATGATAAAACTAGAATTGACTTTGTAGATCAATAGATGACGCCACTAGTACTCTATAAGCTGCTATGGTTTCATTCCATTCAGTGTCTGTCTGTCATCAAAGCTTTAAAATAATTGTATATTTAGTAATAAAAATATATCGTTCTTTTTACCGAGTGGAAGACCAAGGAGAATATACCTTGACCAACCCTCCGAATTTCTTAAGAAAGGCCAGATCAAAAGAACTCTTTATCAGCGAGCTTATCAGAAGAAAGTGATAAGTGTGGATGAAGCAAAGAATGTGTGCCCAGATCGTAGCAGATGGAGATCTGTGGTCTCTGTCTACTTCTGCGGGAAACAGGCGTGATGATATGTATGTATGTTTACCGAGTGAAGAATTAAGTGTAGAGTCGCTTAGACTATCAGTGAAACTCTAAGAATAAATTAATGTTGAATGTCTTATTTCCTTCCAGGTGATAATGCTCAGCGGAACTACAGCAGTTGTGTACTGGACAGATCCGACCTTACCAAAAGGACAGGTATGCATTTTGTATTTAAATATTTCTAGAATATTTGGACAGTCAGAACTTTACTTAGCTAAGATCAGCCAAAAGCAAAAGAAAAATAAAACGTGTTTACTAAAAAAAAAAACTGAAAAATACAGACTAGTTTATTCTATCTCTTCTAATTCTCCCCGTAAATAAACCGGAATTCAATCGCTCACCGGATGGAGCGCGGCAGCTGAGCTACTCAGCCGCCGGTTTTCTGCAGAAGTGTGATACTCCCCCGGGCGAGCCGGTCCTATTCATGCTACAGACCAATATCATGCCATTCTTGACAAAGTATTCATCTGCACCGTGGCTCTACTACTGCTGAGGTTATAGGTCGAATGTTCCTTGTTTGAAGATAGTAGTCCAGGTTGATAAATGTAATTCTGCCACTAACACCCATTATATTTGGAATCGCAGACGGCGACGGACGGCAGGAGGTATGTGGTGCGATGGTCTACGAGTGGTGGACGCGCACGCACCTACAACGCCAGCGATCTCAACTGCATGCTGGACGACCTGCGGCCCTACACCACGTACGAGTTCGCTGTCAAGCTTATCAAAGGTAAAATGGTGTTCTTCTTCTTCTTCTTAGTCTGTCACTCTTGGCATAGTGGTCGTAGTTACGAGCCGGTCGGGTCTCGTGTCGCTAGTCGCACGATGCACGTCCGTTTCTCTCTGTTCGTGGGTCTTATAAGCGTTCATGGATGGAGGTGTGAGTGAGAGGCTTTATCAAGTCAGTACATCTAGCTGGAAAGCCGCCTCGAGATTTGTTTCCCTTGAACCACAAGCCTTTCCATCGATTCCATCTTGCGGATGACATGGCCGAAAAATTTTAACGTTGTCAAAAGTCGAGCGTTTCCTTTTTTCGATGGCATTTAGTTATAATTTTTATGCCGGTGCCAAGTAAAATACAATAATATCAAAGCTCGTGAAATGTAAGCTTGTCACGTTACGTCTTGATAAAATGGTGGCGATTTTGTCAAAAAATTATATGGATAAATACACGAAACACGTATTTATTTCATATCATCTCACTTATGCGCCCTAATCGAACTATATTGTACAATATGCCACCACAATTAAACAATATAACTGATTATAACATAAGATTATGAAAACTAAATAAAAACACAACGTCACTGATGTAAGTAGAAACCAACATTACTTTTCACACCCTCCGCCAACAGATGGCGCCACGAGTCGTATTAAATTATGTTCTGTCTATTGCACAAAACAAATAATTAATGTAAATAAAAATATTATACAAATGCTTAGTTCACTATCTTAAAAGGGTGTAGAATTTTTTATTTATTTATTTAATACAAAATCCACAGTATATCATATGTTTACACTTATATTTTTGAAAACTTCTGGAGCCAATAACACATGTTAACTATTATAACTTGTAGTAAAATATCGGATGGCTTTTGGCAACCACTGTTGCCAAATTTTCATGCTTATTTTATTTATATATATATATTTATGGATATATTTTGTTTAGTTTTTCACCTATTTTTCTTGATATCTTTCATTTTAAACGATTTTAATCGTCTCTGCTTGATTTTAGAATAAATCGTTATTTTTTTACAACGTAAAGTACACCATCTGTTATTTTTTTCACACCCTATATGTCTCACTGCTGAGCATAGGCCTCTCCATTTCAGGAGAAACGGACGTTAACCCAGTACGCTTGTCCATTGCGAATTGGCGGGGTTACCAGACTCATAATAAATATCTTTAAGCCATACATATATTTATGCCGATGCGGAGATTGAACCAGCGACCATTGACTCCGTTGGCGGGGTGCCCCGCTACTGGGACAATCGGTCTTCATAATCATATTATTCGGTATATACGAGTACGATTTCATTGGTCACCAATTTTATACTATTTTACGTTTTAGCAAATTACCGCTGTGTGAGTTTTTGTTGTTCATTGGGCGTGATGGCGCATGTCGACAGGTGGTCGCGAGTCCGCGTGGTCGATGCTGGTGAGCAACACCACGCTGGAGGCGGCGCCCGCGTCCCCCCCGCGCGACCTGCGCATCACCCCCGCCGCGCCCGCCGCGCGCGCCGCCGACCTCACGTGGACGCCACCCCTCAAACCCAACGGAGTGCTCACCGGTGCGTACTTGGAGGAAATTATATTTGAAATAAGCGTTATACTTATATAATCCAAAAGTAGCATTTCGGACTTCTACTAAATTTCAGCGACATCGGCCCACAAATAACGATTTAACCATAGTATTGCGGCCATCTTATTTTCCGCGATTTTGGATTTTTTTCTCCTCTCCCCCCCCCCGGCCTATCTTCATTATTTCCCCTAATTTAAATTTTTCACACTAACATAACATTTGTAAGTAGCCTTGTAAACAATAACCAACATCGTACAGCGCACAGCGGACTAATGATGTACCGTGTCGCAGGCTACGTGATAATGTACGCGGTGCAGCGGGCGGGCGCGGCGAGCGGGGCGCCGGAGGAGTGGACGGCGGTGGCGGTGGTGGGGGAGCGCGCGCGCGCCCGTGTGGACCGGCTGCGGCCGCGCACCACCTACAGCTTCAAGCTGCAGGCCCGCAACGCCAAGGGCCTGGGGCCGTTCAGCGCGCCCGTCGTGTACACCACCGCGATGGGTTCGCATCATTCACACATTAACAGTAGATAGATAAGTTTTAATTTTTCCTTCAGTACAAACCTGCACCACGTCCAAACCAATTTTCTCTCCGTTTTGTCCACCGGTTAACTTATCAATGGAGTCAGGCGTTACTTTGCGGAAATCCATCACTATGTGGACAGTCAAAAGTTCTACTTAGCTAAGATCCGCGACAAGCAAAACAATAACTTTTCGTGTATGGACAGTCAAAAGTTTTAGTTAGCTAAGATCCACGACAAGCAAAACAATAACTTTTCGTGTATGGACAGTCAAAAGTTTTAGTTAGCTAAGATCCGCGACAAGCAAAACAATAACTTTTCGTGTATGGACAGTCAAAAGTTTTAGTTAGCTAAGATCCGCGACAAGCAAAACAATAACTTTTCGTGTATGGACAGTCAAAAGTTTTAGTTAGCTAAGATCCGCGACAAGCAAAACAATAACTTTTCGTGTATGGACAGTCAAAAGTTTTAGTTAGCTAAGATCCGCGACAAGCAAAACAACAACTTTTCGTGTATGGACAGTCAAAAGTTTTAGTTAGCTAAGATCCGCGACAAGCAAAACAATAACTTTTCGGTTGTCTTCCGTAGAGTCTACTATACCTGAAGATGCCTCGTGTTAGGTTGGTTGCCTCGAAACACGTGTCGTTTACAAGATGGAAAAGTGGGAGGTGCCGCCAGCGCACCGCGTCTGCGACGAACCGCTAAGTGTTCGATTTAATAAGTGATTTGTGTCTAAAGTGTTTTATATCTGAAGTGAAGTGAAATGTACTGCAGTAATTATAATCTATTGTCAGTGAGTGTATCATTGAGTTAGTTTCCCATCGCCACGCCTACAATTCTCAGGATGAATACTGGTGAAGGCCCTCGTGCGCTTATATATCTATCTAACGTTCACATGTGTGGTTCGTTGTGTGTCCAGAGATGGGCGAGGGCGGCGGGCTGGCGAGCGCGACGTCCGCGTGGCTGTGGGCGAGCGCCGGCGGCGCGTGCGCAGTGCTGGCGTTGGCGGCGGCCCTGGCGCTGTCGCTGTGCTGCCGACGGCATACGCCGCCTTTGTCCCCGGACACCAGGTCATTCCCACTACTTGTACATACATATATAAACCACATTTGATCACATCAACATCATAAGTTGAGAAAGGGACGCTTAGATAGTTTGGGCACAAAACGGGGATGGATGAAGGATGACTAAAAACCGACTTTCATCCACATTCGCAACGTAAAAACGACCCTTTCATCCACATGCGCAACATAAAAGTAATTTACGTTGCGGATGTGGTTGAAAAGGTCAGTATTTCCTCTACCGATCGTTCCATCCACAGTCGCAACGTAAATTTTCTTAAAGTGAGATATGCCAATGTCTAGTAGAGGATGAATGGAGGACGACTAAAACCGACTTTCATTCACATTCGCAACATAACGACGACCCTTTCATCCACATCCGCAACGTAAATTTTCTTAAGGTGATATATGCTAATGTCTAGTAGTGGCTTATTACGGCTGTAATGATTAATTTATAAAAATATTATATTAAAAAAATATTTACCTAAAATGCGGCAATAGCCTAATTGATTACAGTTCCATCTATCTAACGAGCCTACGCGTTTACAAAAGCCGTCAAGATTTCCGCAATGTCGTGTTGTTGTAGATGTCTATGATTGGTGATTGTGTCTATGGTGTCGTTTACTTTCCATCAGGCGAGACGGTTCCTCGTTTGCCTTCCTAATACATAATCGTACGAACCTCTGTAATTTCAGCACGTACCAGAAGGCGTCAGCGTCTGCTGGCATCAAGCCGCCGGACCTTTGGATCCATCACGACCAGATGGAGCTCAAACACATGGACAAGAGTCTGCACAGCTCCGCCAGTAAGAGTACGACGAACTAGATTATTCCTTTCGCACCTTATTCACACTAACACCAGTAAACATTTGCATAACTAAACTCACACAAACACATCCTCGCACTAAACTTCATTTAGTTTTGTTTTCTATCCGTATTTTTATGGTATATTCAAAAAAAATTTCGTTTTTCTAATATTTTTAAAGACTGCAAGTAATGTCCACGTCACGCCTCCTCTCCCTACCTCTCTGCCTACCCCTACGGGAGTAGGGGTAGGCAGAGACCACAGATCTCCATCCGCTACGATCTCGGCACACCTTCCTTGTTTCCTCCACACTCATCCTAACGCTAAGATCCGCGACAAGCAAATAACAATAGAAAATTAATAATGTATGTTTTCTTCTTACTGTACGGAAAACAACCGTTAAGTCTTCCGTAGAGTCTACTGTACCTGATGGTGCCTCGTGTTAGGGCGGAACACGTGTCGTTTGCACGGTGCAAAAGTGGTAGTGTGTGTTTGATGTTGTGGATAGTGGTTGGTAGGTGGAGAGTTGCTGATGGACGTTTTCAGTACGATATAGTTTAATTTCTCTATACATCCACTTCATCCAGCAGGAAAACACACATTATTAATTTTCTATTGTTGTTTGCTTGTCGCGGATCTTAACTAAGTAAAAGTTTTAACTGTCCACATTGGATATATGTAATGTAATGGATTTCCGCAAAGTAACGCCTGACTCCATTAACCATCGTCATATCCAATAAAAAAAGAAGAATATAGGCGCTTCAATAGACTGCGTTACACGATTGACGATGATAGCACGTCGCCATTGCAGTATCAGCGGGCAGCGTCGACGGACCCAACGCGCTAGTGTCGTCGACCCTCACCCTGGGCCGCGCGCCGCCCGCGGAGTACGAGCCGGCGAGGCACGCCGCGCCCCCCGCCTCGCTCGACAGGCGACACTACGTGCCCACGTACGTAGGTGAGTGTCGCTACGCATCCAACGTACTAATCATCAACACGGTCTACATACGTATTTGTTCATCCGTGTCACTACCACGGTCGTACACACAGGTCTTGCATCAACAGTAGTGGGGGTACGTCGGTTCAATGGGTGCGCTGTTCCTTTCAATTTACGGCCGCCGGAGGCATGACGAAAGACCGGTGTGCTGTACGACGAAGACAAAATAGCATTCTGTCTCTTTTGTGTCTTAATACATATATACATATATTTACACCTATCCCCCGCAGGGGTAGACAGAGACCACAGAGCTCCATCCGCTACGATCCCGGCACACCCTCCCCGCCTCCTCCACACTCATCCATCCTTTCATCCATTCTTCCTCTCACATTCATCGTAGCAAAATTGCTCTCCGTGACTCGCTTCTCGCCCTCGTGGGAATCAAGACATGACGGGTGGCGAACCACGTCGCCGTCATTTTTCAACAAATTTGGTACTATAACCAATTATAATTAAACGAATTGCAAGTTCTGACGCCCAATTGGCTCAGTGAGTAAATGGTCGCGGATTCGATCCCCGCATCCGAATAAATATATGTATGGATTACAAATATTTATTTCGAGTCTGGCAACCCCGCCATTCCGCATTGGACAAGCGTGGTGGGTTAACGTCCGTTCCTCCAGAAATGGAGAGACCCGTGCTCAGCAGTGGGACATATATGGGCTGTTAAAAAAAATTAAACGAATAAAGCGATAAACCAATCGAACAAGGCCGCTTACAGTCACGTTTCACTCAACTGGCGCGCACCCACCGATAGCAGCGACGTACGGCGGCCTTGGCGCGAAATGACACGATCGTACTAATCTCTCACCACTGAAATTGGGCTTCGTTGCAACACCTGTGTATAAGACCGTGGTGACCACAATTCCCAACATATGAAGGTGTGTGTCCATCGATGTGGTTATGGGTCCACATAGACAGGTGAGTTTCTTCTGACGTACACAGTCCAAGTTGTAAAGGCGTGTGCCCACCGATGTAGTTACGAGTCTATATAGGTGAGTGTTCACATGTGCTTTTTCATGCTTGTTATGTACGTAGAAATTGTTTAGCAGTGCTGCTATTTATTCATCAATGCTGATTAAGTATTTGACAATGTTCAACGATCTTCAACACCGGTTAGTATTTTCATATCGATCGATCGTCGATGATCAAGATCTCACCGATCGGCTTGATCCTCTAGCGCTGTGAGATGTGAGATGAGATATCCCTTATATCTCATCTCTCAGCATTTTTTGCCGCTTCTACTATGGTGCTCCGAGGAATTGTTTGGAATAATTCCTGCCGCCGAATTCCACAACCGCACAACTCGACGTAAAGAAATGTTTCATCCCCACCACAAGGATGAGTGGCGATCCACTACGGTACGCTTCTCTCGAAACTTTTTTCTACGCACCACCACTCTGTGGAACCAACAACTAGCTTCGGTAGTTTGGCACCTTCAAAAACAAGCCTACACATACTTAAAATGCCGGCAACGCTTCCGTGACTCCTGCGATGTCATAGTTGTCATTGGGTCTCCGGAAGTCAAGCGCTAGCTAAGTTACCACTCAGACGCCGGTTTTCTGCGGTAGTGTGTGGTACTTCCCCGGGCGAGCCGGCCCATTCATGCTACAGACATATCATATGTCATTCTCGATAAAGTATTAGTCTGCAGCGTGGACTATAAACTACACAGAATATGAAATTTTTGAGGTGGGCAGGAGTGGCTAAATTTAAACAGCCTATTGGCTAATGTTCCAATCTGCCACTGGTTGACAGCCATGTCGTTTTTAATGACATTTAGTCATTGTTTAATTGGCCAGTCGTTGTTGTTTCATTGGTCGCAATGCCTTCCAAGAACATGGCTACACGGTCTCAGTAACTTGTTCTCGATCGTCCTAAGGCAGCCAATGGACGCCTATACAAAATCCACTAAATAACAATTCTATGACGGTAAGCGTTTTCTGTCTGGTAACCCCGCCTATCCGCATTGGACAAACGTGGTCGATTAATGTCTGCGCCTCCAGAAATGGAGAGGCATGCAGGGTGCTCAGCAGTGGGACATATATGGGATGTAATAAAAAGCATTTTTTTTATAAGTTTTTCACAACGGTGTTGCATAAATCACTTTTCGTCTCAAATTCTACCGCAGGTAATGTATACCATTTACTACAAACCACTAGATGTTTTCATGATCACAGCGCTTTTTGTTGTATTATTTTACCGTATATGTATTATATATGTAAATTAATTTTTTTTTAGTTTTTTTTTTGTTTTTACGGGTTATTATCCGTTCCTCCAGAAATGGGGAGGCCCGTGCTTAGCAGTGGGACATATACGGGCTGTGAAAAAACATATTAGTTTTCATTTGCTAGTATATTTTGTTTCACCCCACATTTAGTTTTATTTCCACCGTACACGTAGATTCGCGGCGGTCGCCATCTTGCGCAGGCAGCGGAAGCGACGACACGGCCATATTGCGCGCGTCGCCCGCTTCCGGCGCTAGTTGCAGACGATGCGATCGATGTGACTACAGAGGTAAGTTCGCATGCCTCGATTGAACAATAATCACTTGGTATATATTTTATAGTTCTCTACATTACTGGGCTTTCGGTTCGTCGTAACAAGTTTGAATATCATGTAGAGAAAAACTGAAGGAAGAACGCGAAGAGCAAGGCCGGGTCTGTCACCAGTTTTCGTCGTGAATAAGGGATGTTGGCGTAATCTCTACGCTTGGCGGTGTGATTGGGCATCGCAGATTTGATTATACGTCTTCATTACCCAGGTAGACGCTTGGTGCCCTTTCACTGGCTGCCACGGTCACGTTTACGATGGTCGCGTCTTTCTACTCCCTTGGAACCTAATGAGGCGGCTATCTACGCCGCTTACCACAGAGATATTAAAATCATATATTAGTAATTATTATTGATTCATCTATTAAATAAATTCTAACTGGTAACTAATTCTTATTTTAACGCTAAAATTTATTATTACATATAACATTACATCATACACACTTATTCTCATAAATTTCAATTTAAGTATTTTAATCCGTCCGTTATTCTTAATAAAGTCAGATATTAGTTAATGTTATTGAAGTCAGATATATTAGTTAATGTTATTGAAATCAGATATTAGTTCATCTTATTGAGGTCAGATTTAATTAATCTTATTAAAGTCAGATATTAGTTGATCTTATTGAAGTCAGATGTCAGTTAATTTTTATTTAGATCAACTGACTCATACGGTGATAGATTAAGGTAAAGTACAGAAAAAATTAGGGGGGCATACAAGCAAGCGTGTCGACTGATGCAAAGCAATAAACGCCGTTCATAGACAAATGCAACACCATAGGCATTGCAAATGCGTTGCCGGCCTTTAACAGTAGGTTTGTTTTTGAAGGTTCCAATGTTGTATGAGGAAATATCGCTGAAAGCTAGCTCCTAGTAGTCGTGCATGTTTCGGGAAAACTCACCGCACTGGATCGCTGTTCATCCGGAAGGTGGGGATGATACTTTTCATCTTGGCGAGTAATGCGGTAATGGAGTTCAGTGGCAGGAATTAAATAATTGTTTGTCGTTCATTTGAGTCATTTTTTGTTGCAGCCATGACAGGGGTGGGCGTAGGTGTGGGCGTGGGGTGCGCAGCGACTTGTGAGAGACGACGCCACGGTCTGCCCGATCAGGTACGACCTCCGCCGAAAAATGTCCGCTCCATCGGTAACTTCGCATTCACAACTAGCACCTCACAGTGCACATATTTACATGAAACGTGTGTTTACCAGAGCACGCCACTGCTGGCGGGAGTGGCGCCGCTGGGGTCGCCGCAGTCCTCGCTGGCCTCGCTGCAAGGTCCGCACCCCCCGCACCCACAGCACCCGCCCCCCGCGCCTTGTGAGTTCACGTGTTCACTCATATTTTACTTCCTCGCAGTTGCAGATTAAACATTTTTTCGTTCCTTATCTATCTGATGGTGATCAAAGAGTTGATGACGCGAAAATCAAAAATAGAATAGTAATGTTGACTATATTTCAATTTATATACGAGTATATACATGAAAATAAATCTCTATTTCCCTTTGTCATGCCATAACTTGAGAAGAGAAAGACTTGAGAGAGACTTTACGGATTTCAAACTTGAAAAATTTCAGAAAATAAAATGACTATTGAAACTTTGTGCGTTTGACATTTCGCTTTGAACTTCGCGCGTTTGACATATAAACACTGCGTTTTTGAAATATTTTTAATTAATTACTTTATTATTCATAGCTAAGGCAGGGCAACGTTTATCGGCGCAGCTAGTAAAAATATAGTTTTGCAGCGAAACGGTACTTTCCATGATAGAAAGCTATACACGTTGCCACTTGCCAGCGCTCGGCTAACCGGGCAATCGACACCAAGCGATAGCAAGGCAAGGCAAATGTGCTGTCTATACGTTGGTATTGGTCCTCGCTTGACAACGCTCGGTCTACGTGTATTGCCGGCTCTATATATTGGCGTTTGTCGCAGGCGGATCGGGCACGTGTCCCCTGGGAGCGGCGTGCGCCCTGCCCGGCGGGGGTGGGGGGCCCATGGGAGGGGTGGGTAGCGCCAGCACCGGCACCGGGTCCGACGTGTACGCGTGCGCGGCGCGCGAGCGCGGCCATTACGTCGCGTACGAACCGCTCGGACATTACACACAGTGAGTTAATGCAGTTAACGTAGATTAACTTAATAATAATTAACGTTAATGAAACGTAACGTTTGGAATTTAGATTCATGTATTCAGCTGTACAATTGGAAAAAGTTTACAGAGTCCTATAAGGAAGTATTATGGATGTTGTTCGTGCGATATTCTCGAACAAGTACGGCAGAGGAGTATTCAAGAGACGAGCGTGCATGTTCACAGAAGGACTGCAAAGTACTGTAGCGTGCCTGCCGTGCTGCTTACGGCGACACCCGGGATCTTCAGGGGGCTTCTTCAAAACGATATTGATTTATTCTTGCTCTTCATTGTACATTTATGTATCAATTATACTTTAATCGCATTTTGTCAATTTATTATACATTGGGTGACATGTCTATTCAAAAGACGTCAGTTGAACTAATACTTTTTGTTTTATAACAATTTCTTCTTTTTCATTTTAAATTTGATTCAATGTAAAAAAATGCAAGCGTGCCGACTGTCCCGGGATCGGGCTCCACCGGGTACTATGGTGCCTTGCTACGGCATGCAAGGCTCTGCTGGGGCTGACCTCCATCATCCCTTGCAGTTCGTGAAATTCACTAAGACGAATTATTATACACCTAATTTGTTGAAAATGACGGCGACATAGTTCGCCGCTCGTCACGTCCTGATTCTCACGAGGGCGAGAAGCGACTAATGGAGAATCGTTTCGCTGCGATGAATAGTAGTGTGCACTCACAAATGAATAAAAATAAAAAAGTAATATAATATAAAAGGTTTTAATGCATTAGTGATACATTAATTAATGTATCACTGCAGTATCCGTATGCACAAGCATATGCCCTCCGACAGGTCGAGATGGAGAAACGTCGTGTCTGGAATCTGAGAGAGATGTATATAAGTGTGGAAAATTTAATTGCTTGATGTATTCCCGAATAATTACGACGTTAAGATATAAAATTCTATACCGTAAATCTCTGTAACTCCCTTAGCCGCGACTCGATGAGCAGCGATGCGGGCGTAGGTGGCGTCGGAATGTCCGTAGGGGGAGGTTCGCTGCAGCGCCGCGCGGGGTGCTCCGCCCCCCTGCACAGCTTCACGTTGTCCACCGATGGATCCGACCACTCCACGCCCTCACATTCTAAGGGTGAGTGAACTAATGAAACTCGCAAAAGGGCCACGGGTTTGAGCTCAAAGAAATTAACGCACAACTCGTCACGAAGAAAGGATTTATCTGGGGGATCATCATCAGACTGGAGCCTGAGTAGCGATCCAGTACGGTGCGTTTTTCACGAAACTACATTCCAAGCACCGCCACTCTGTGGTACCGGCTATCTCCAGCGGTGTTTCCGAATCGTTGGAATGCTGGAACGATAAAAAAAAGTAATTTAATAATTTCTAAATGTAAAATTGAAAAATGGGACGTCATACCAGAGGGGAAAGGGTCGCACAAATGTAATCAGTGGTGACAAGATCGTGAGATGAGAACCTCCAAAGTGAGAGAGAGAGAAGAGAGGACCTCCAATAATTATGTAATTGTGATGTTATTTATGGACTGCCTTTTATGAGTAGTTTTTCTTGTTACAAAAGAGATAACAACCCTACACTTATCTCAAACGTCGGCAACACTTCTGCAATGCCTATGGCAATGCGAATGTCTATGGGCGGCGTTTTGTGCTTTCCATCACGTGACATGGCTGCTCGTTTGCCTTCTTATCCCATAATAAACTAACAATTACCATACCAAGTTTCTAAAATGTATGCAGGTATTTTTTTTCTCCCCAATGTCCTTGTGTGTATCTCTCTATTTTTTCTCTCTTCCTCTTTCTTGGTTGCTGAGAATAATTGGTCCTTGACGAATAATCGAGCCATCCCCTTTCTTCCTTTGGGCGTCAAAAAAGGTGAGTAGGGAGCAAATACGAGTAGATGGGACTCAGCGTACATGAATAACAAGATCAATCTGCGACCCGTGGGGATTACGACAACACCCCTCACTTTTTAGGGAGATTGATATATCTCTGTTATTGCTATATTGATGGTAATTGATATGTTATGGACCGTTTTAACATAAAAACGTATGCAATACTTGTATAAAAAAGTTGTTGACATGAATGCGGTTGACAACCGGCAATATCTCGTTTCATCATAAACACAAAACCCTTTTCCTTATTAGCTGGGAGTGTAAGAGAAACATCGCCGTACAAGAAAAGCGCCAGTTCATCTCCAGGACACATACCAAATCGATTACAACTCGGTATGACAGAATTTATTATATTATACATTATGTCAACAGCTCGTATACACAATTATAAATTACATCAACCGCTCGTGTTCAAATTTATACGTTATATCTACAGCTCGTATTCACATTCATATATTATATCAACAGCTTGTATTCACAATTATATCTTATATCCTTATTTAATTATACCTTATATATAGACAATTATGTTTCAGCAATTCAAATACAGAATTATACATTGTATCTACAGCTCACATACAAAATTATATATTATATCTATAGCTCGTATAGACAATTATACAAAATATCAATTGCACGTATTCACAGTTATACATTATTTTATAAATATAGCTGTTGCTATATTTATAAAATAATGTTTATTTACAAAATTATACATTATATCAACAGCTCGTATACAAAATTATTTATTACATTAACGGCTCGTATACACAATTATACATTATATCAACAGCTTATACACAAAATTATACATTATATTAACAGCTTCCCCTATTATTTTATTAGGTGGAGGAGTGTCACACTGTGCTGAAGAGTTAGAACCGCTAACTCCGTCCAGGTCCACAGAGCGACTCCACCGAGAGATGCAGAACCTGGAGGGTCTCATGAAGGATCTCTCAGCTATCACACAACAACAGTTCCACTGCTAGTACTACGGTGGACAAATTGTTTAGCACATATGAATAACTTTAACTTCCTATCGGCGTAGATCGAGAATTACGCGGAAAGTAACTTTTTCTTATGCCCGTGACGTTACGGAAAGTAAAGGGTTATTTACAAAAAGCACAAAGAAGTTTGAGATCCTTTTAACGTGTGTCGTTCTACTCTATGAAATATTTTGAGCGTTGTACGTTGTTACCATAAAGCATTGTAGAAACGTCCGCGAGAGAACGACACTGATACTATTCACTCATGTGCGTTACCCTGAGTGAACGACATTGATACTATCCACTCATGTGTGTAAATGTGAGCGAACGACATTGATACTGTTCACTCATGCGAGTAACTGTGAGTGAACGACATCGATACTATTCACTCATGTGCGTTACCCTGAGTGAACGACATTGATACTATCCACTCATGTGAGTAATTGTGAGCGAACGACATTGATACTGTTCACTCATGCGAGTAACTGTGAGTGAACGACATTGATACTATTCACTCATGTGTGTAAATATGAGTGACCGATATTGATACTGTACACTTATGTGAGTAATTGTGAGTGAACGACATCGATACTATTCACTCATGTGTGTAATAGTACGACACTGATACCATTCCTTCACGTGTGCACGTGTTATCGAGAGAGCGAATGGCATTAATGTCATTCTGTCGTGTGCATAAAACAGCGATCTACAAAGCCATGACGTCTACAACAATTTTGTATGTATGCTTACTTTATCAAGAGTTATCAGACCACTTCACCTCACAGTAATGACTGACATTTTTTAATTACAATTAATATTCAAATAGATAAAAAAATTCCAATAATATAGGTTCGTAATTTTTTTTTTGTAACTACAAAATTATTTTTACATATAAAATAGACACCAAAACTTTCTCAGAAACCACGACGATCCATTGGCAGCAGCGCTGAAATGTTTCCTTATTGAATTAGAGCTCGCGAGTTTTATACCCGGATCGAGTTAAAAATGTTAATAGTGGCGTCCACTTATAGGAAATCCTAGTAAGGGACAGTAACTTAAAATTTATTTTTTAAAACAAAAAGTATGATAACTTATACTACGAATTTTTTCAATGTATTAATTTTTCCACTGCCTTTATATAATTTTATATTAAATATATACGTTGTATTATACTAATCTATAATAAATGAAACGCCTATAATTTGTATGTACATATATACACTATTTTAGCATAAGTTATAATTAATTAGTAATAAATATTACTTTTAAATAATTCTCAAATAACTAATTCGGCCTCTATTTATAAATTTTTACACAGAAGTATATTCGCTTCTTACGTGCAATATGATGCGAATGCGAAAGAATCCTATTGGCTATTCGCATTTTATACTTTTTCTCTTTGAAAATTTCGCTTTCGCGTAATATCGCATACATGTACAAATTAAACGAATCGCATTAAAAACGTTACCAGTACGGAATACGTACAGAACAATTTACAAAAGACTTATAAGCTGTATTATATTTATATTTAATGATGATTTTCGACTTGTATTTTTAGCTAAATTTATAATTTTACGTCTATCATACGCCATTTTATGTCGTCCGCCATTTTAGGTAATCATCCTCAGAAAGAATGTGAACAGGACCATTATATTAGTGATGCAACGATAACGATTTATAATCGGTAATTATCGATACTTAAAATTTGATGGATAAATAGTAATCTTTTAACGACGGGTCGATGAATAATGATTGCCAAGTGTAAAAAATCGATTCCTTTTTATTTTAAATAGTTGAAATTTTTTCTAATGACTTTTTAAATAATGAACACCTAAACTGATGGTGAGTAATCGCAGTGAAGCAGGCCAAGGAAGAGAGTGGAAGAGGTCAGAAAATGGGACGGTGCTGTCTCTTTTCGTTCAACAAAAAACGATTTACCATAATTTTCATTTTATTATTTTTTAACAAATTATCAAGAAGTCAAATAAATAATAGAAAAAAAATTGATAAATATGCCTCTTAATATTTAGTTCAATAATAGTAATGGTTGATTATTAACACAAAATAATTGTAATATAATATAATAATTGTTGCATCACTAACTATTATTTATTGTTTTATGGAAATTTTGTACTTAGCTCTAGGAAACTGTATTTCATTTTAATTAGCGAGTCATCGAAATTGCTTTTTATTTACCTCGGAAATGATATATACTATAAATAAGATTATAAGTATTGCAGGCAAATTTTCTTTAATATGAACATATAGGGAGCGATTTTGAAACTTAGTTCGCATACAGTACATTCCGAATAGATAATACTGCATTCGTAATACAATGTATGCAGCCGACGTTATATAGATAGTTCGTCTCTTTTTTTTTCAAATAGTGCGAGGGAGATGGGCTTATGTATGTTGTACTCCATGAACGTACTATACATTGCTGCTAGTTTTCTAATTATGTTCAGTCAAACAGAGAAATATAGACATATACTCTGCAGTTGTTTTTTCAAATATTTTTATCCAGTTGAATAAAGATAAAATGACTTTATTTTATAAAGTTACACTTATCTAGATAATCCCATAGACAATTAATAAATCATCCCATAGACAAAAAAAAATATTTGGAAGACAAAAGAATGTAAAAACTTAAGTAAACCGACCAGGGCCGGCGTGTGACATTTTGCGGGGCTGGGTTCAAAAAATGTATAGGTCCTGAATACACATTCAACTCCTACACGTAGATTTTATAAAGAAGAAATATTTATTCACATATACTGTTACGTATTATATATTTTTTATAATGTAATATCATGACCAATTGGCTGTGGCGGGGTCCTCCGCTCGCAGAGTAAATAGTTGCGGGTTCGATCCCCGCATCAGAATAAATATATGTATGGATTATAAATATTTATTCTGAGTCTGGTTACCCCTATGGGCGGCCGCGTTATTGCGAATTAATGAACGCAATTTAAGAGCACACAACGTTTATTATAACAAATACAAAAATTAGAAATTTAATAGGTTTCTCGATAAATATTGGATAAATCGGAACGGTGAGCGGCGTGCGCTCCACATGACAAGCTGGATTGGACTGGCGAGCGGCAGTGGAGAACGTAGGATCGCCTCACGATGCCTGCCCGAGCGCAACCTCCCATCGTTCTCGGCGCGGCTCCGCCACACCCCGTCAATCCGCATTGGACAAGCGTGGTGGGTTAGCGTCCGTTCCTCCAGAAATGGGGAGGTCCGTGCTCAGCATTGGGACATACCTGGGCTGTTAAAAAAAAATCACGTGAGAGCTAAAAACACCACGAATTTTCTGCTGTAATATTAACATTTGTTAAAAAGTCAGCTTTGAGTTACATTCGAGGCAGTCCGCTGTTCACGGCGTGTATATCTCTGCAGCACTCTGAAAATAATTCTGTTATCTTCTTCTTCTAAGAGTGCCTCTCCGACTTGCGGTGGTTGGCAGCCAACTCAGCACAACTTTCCTCCTCCTTCACGAGGTGCAGCAGTTCTGGAGCACTCGCTATCCCGGTCCACTTCCTCATATTACGTAGCCAAGACTTTCTTTTTCGACCAACTTGTCTTTTGCCCGCGATTTTTCCCGTCATGATTGACAGTTGCAGTAATTTATACCTGTCATGTCTCATGATATGACCCAGGTAAGCAACTTTTCTACCTTTGATCGTCTGCAAAAGTTCACGTTTTGCTTGACTTGTTTGAGAACCTCGTCATTGACCACTCTTAGAGTCCAGCTGATACTTCTGTTATAGTCCAGTGAAATTTGTATTTAATGAAATGAGGTGTAATTTTATGAGTGTAGTAAAAATTATTTGTAATTTTCGTAGACCGCAAGGCAGGGTTCTGGAAAATGCGCTGAACCTGTCTCGCGTCGGCTCTGAAACCGATCTCCATAAGTAACTTGTTCATCAGCTAATGTACGCTATATTACCTCTGTCATTTCAGTCCAAAGATCATCATGTAAACAAATTTGTAAAAACTTTTATACGATCAAATATTTGTACTATATTATTACGTATTTTGTTATTGCGTTTGGATTATACAATGCACTGTTAGAATAGGCGACGGGACGTCGATGTTTATACGTATTCTAATAATTATAAAGCTCATTTTCACGTAAAGTCGCGGTGCAATAACAATTTGAATTTGCACTTATCAAAACCCTTTAAATCTGTAAATATTTTGTATCGTAACGTGTTAGAAAAATATTTAATATTGTACACAATGTTTTGATATTGTATTATACTTTTTTTTATCATCAGTAGCTCAGTACAGATAATAAATATCGATTCGAAAATCACTTTTGCAATTTGCTGACGGAGAGAAAGTTCATAGTATTTTTTATCTACATTCTCGTTGGTATTTTAATAATAATTATTAATACGAGCATTTCTGAAAATATGATTCCTGTGTATATAGCTCCACGTTTAATATTTTTCTATTGTCATAACTCTTTAGTAAATATAGTTTCGTTAGTAATATTCGAACTAACAACGATACGCGGTGGTGCCATGCGAAATTCGCTATTTTCATATTTCGCATGTTTCTCGCATTACACAAGATAGGATTTGCACACGAATTGAAATAGTTTAATGCTTACAAATATTTTATATGATCTCTTCCCCTTTGTACTTCCAATGACATTTGTCTTCGGCAAAGTTTGTGTGTATTTTTTCGTACGAGCCGGAATGTGAACGAATTTTTTAATGTAGCTGAAATGTGAATTGTTTTGTGTGTTCTTGTGTGATTTGGTCATCGCTATTTTTTTATTATAAAGTAATTTGTCTTGATTTATTATATATATTTTAATTTTATGTATAATGAGTGGTGCAACGATTAAAGTTATTTTAATTATTTTAACTATATATATGTATATGTGTGTATATATCTGTAAATCACCGATTATCAGATATATAAGATATATAGATTTGCATAAAACACTAATAGATTATGAAATGCCACCAACTAAAGGATAAAAATAAATGCTTACAATAATTTTTATTCTACACACTTAGCTAACAGATCATTTTTTTTTTCAAAATTATACAAACAATAAAGTTAGCATACCGATCGCCTTACAGGGTATTAAAGAGTCAACTACAATAATTAGCCCTCGCTAAGTAAAATAATTAACATTCACAGTCTAATCGAGCATTTTAATAAATGGTTGTCAACAAAACATTAAAAAATCTTCTTTATTTACACTTCATTTCAACGCTTTACCAAGAAATAAACATCACAAGTATTACATAATAAAATTAATAATGACGAGAGTTTATGACTATAAAATAACAATGACATTACTTTTCTTTTTGATGACAATTACTTACAACTATTATGCCAGTGTCAAGTAATATACAATAATATACAATCTCTTGAAATGTAACAAGTCAGCTTATCACGTAATATCTTGATAAAATGGTGGCTATTCTACCAAAACCTTCTATGGACTTTTTCAGTCAACTTAAAAAGTTACGATACACGCATTTATTTCATATCCCTCCACATATACAATTTACTTGAACTATATTGTATAATAAGCCACCAAAACTGAACAGTATAACTGTTAATAATATAAGATTATAAAAATACAACGTCACTGATGTAAGTTGGCGGGAAAAGTCCAAATGGCATTACTTGTAAGTTCGCGTCAAAACTCAATAGTTATTTATTTTTAAATATTTCTTTTATATTCGATATCGAGTCGATATTTCGCACAATCTTAATCGCTCAAATCGATAATCGTTGCACCGCTACTTGGAGGAAAAATCAACACGAATAAAACATTTAATCAATGTAGACATTTTTTTATAATTGAGGCAAATATATACAATATTATTTATTAATTTAATTTATTAATAAAATTTTACACAAAGATATCTGGAAGGTACATTTAAATTTCTTTAAGGTGCGATGATCAATGATTGTATTATTATTAGTTGATAAGAGGAACTATTAGACTGATTTTTGTATTACTATGAAATATGTTTCAATGTGTTTGTTTCTATCTGTTGGTTGCGGGTGAGACAGTTTTATATACATACTTACATCGAACTGAAAACATGTATAAAAAAGTAACATTCTTCATTTCTTTGAAATTTTAAAAACTAAATTTGCTCTTGGATGTGCTGTTTTCATGTTTGAAATGCCTAACTGAAAATTCTCGACTCGAATAACGCTCGAAATATATAATATTTTGATTTATTCGATGTAAGTCGATCATTTTAAACGTTTACGTTTTAAACGTTTTTTTCTACGAAGATCAGAATTAGCCATTAATAGGAATTGATTAAAACATAAATTTAAGGCACTTATACAGAACTAACAGTTCCGTATTTTATTCCATCACTTATTTTGCTTCGTTAGTCTTTGATACACCGGCCGCTTACACGAGATTCACTCACGTACCCGGTCGGTTCTCACCCCCTAGACCTTAGGGGTCTATGGGACTAATAGGGACTACAGTTACTAAAGTTCAATCTTCACCTACATGTTTAACGTAGAATCATGACGAGTTTAAAATCGGCACACACACATATGTGTACCTCCGACACGGCGTCAGGCCGATGGAGTCTGCGATTTGCGCAGATTCCCAATTATATTTTACGGGCCCTGAATACGATAAAGCTGTTAAAGCCAATAGGCTACCAGCATTAACATCTTCGAATCCAATAGTCTTTGACATAATAGGTGGACGTTACTGTACATCTTCTGATATTTGTTTATATATCAGCAGGGCACCGGCTCGTATAACTTGTACAACACCCACGGGAAGAAACGGGCTAGCCTTTTTTACGCTAGACACCTTACACCCGTATTATTAACCTATATTTTTTCATAGTTATATCCACAGATGACGCTAGACGGTAACTTTTTAAATTTTTCACGAATATTAACAATCGAATGACGGCCGTATCGAATACTCAATATGATAGACTCGTTCACATCACTTCTCTCCGCAAACAACACGAAGGAAGCTATTTCAACAAAGTGTGTTATGTTCCCACCAACAAGAGACTGGGTATTTTATTCCAAATTCAAATGTTATTTATATTAATGTCGGTTTTTTACGTAATCATGATTTAGCGGTACGTATCGAGGTAATTTATAAGTAGGCGTTTGTAATTTGTATAAATGAATAAATGTGAGACCACAATGGTGGCGCCGCCATACTTTGTACAACTAGATTCAATAAACTTGTATTATTTATTGAAAGTGTGACAGTTTTATTTGTACCTGTTACTGAAACCGTAGTTTTGCGGTTTTTTTTTTAATAGCAGAGCGGGCAAACGAGCATTCGGGTCACCTGGTGGTAAGCGATCACCGCCGTCCATAGACATCCGCAACATACGGATCGCCGCACATGCATTGCCGGCTTCTTGAATGCCTCTATATCATAATCATGCTGTGAGTATCTTCAAACGGAGACGAACTGATTTACTATTTCCGGAGGTAAGTGCAAACATGCCAATTCAATAGTAGCGAACGCGGATGTACTAGTACAAGTTATCAGTAGCGTAGCGAGGCCATGCCTCGGGCGCTACTCATAAAGGGGCGACAAATGGTCCGCAAAACAAAAAAAATGCTGTATAATTGTTATTGCTTGTTATTTTAAAACGATTTATTAATTTGCGGGTATATTTTAAATATAATATTATATGGTTTTAAAATGGGGGGGGAGGGCTAAAAGGTATTGTGCCCCGGGCGCGAGTTAAGCTCGCTACGCCACTAAGTTATTACGCATTAAAATATAAGGAAATCTAATACTATTCACGTTGCTTGTGTGACATCTTGCAGCATATTTTGAGGGAATAGCAAGACAGGAGCAAGCGTGGCGCCCGACTGAAAGCAATCAATCGCCCATAAACATCAACAACAGTGTGAACTTTGAGAAACATTTAGGCATATTTTCTGAAGGTTTCAATATCGTATATACTCGGAAACGGCACTCCGTTAGTCGACTAATGGAGAGCCGTTTCGCTACGATGAATGTGAGAGGAAAGATGGATGAGTGTGAAGGAATCAAGGTGTACCGGGATCGTAGTGGATGGAGATGTGGATAAACCACATCTACCCCTACGGGAGATGTGGTTTATCCACATCTCCACTACCCCTACGGCCCCACCGGGGCCTACCCCTACGGGAACGGGACGATATGTATGTATGTATGTACCATATTTGCTCGGAAATACTGTTGAGGGTAGCTTACTTATAGTGGTTGTGCGTGGAAAGAAGCTACAATAAAAACGTATCTTTTAACTCCATATTTTTTCATTTTGTTCATCTTATTGTTAACAAGAGAATTAAATATTCTTCTTTTACATCTCTGCCGCAATCCTATTTGATTTTAAAAAGCTAATAGACATTTGTACAGTAATGCAAAAAAATTTAAAATGTAGTTAGAAAGGATGTTTAATGGAACATGATCGTTAAGAGAGAGATTTTGTTCATAAAATTCGCAAATAAAATTTAAAAACTGTTATTTTTTAATCTGTCGCGAGACGTCATTTGTGTGCTTGACGTTTGACGTTTTTTCTTTTTTTTATTGTAATACAATCGAATTGAGGAATAACAGATACTTCAAAAATTATCGCAAGTGCTCATTGTTTTTTTTTAACATCATAATATCGTATATCCCATACGAACATTACATTTGCAATCTCCCAAATACAGACATTGTCATACCAGAATGTCAAATATCAAATTGCGTATTTTTGACAGCGTTCAACTAAGTCTTTAAGCATAACCTTGTGTTTCATAGTAAAATTCATTAGGTATCTGTTTGTGTAAACTTGCTTTTGAAGGTTTTACTTTTTATTAGAGCTTGTACACATTTATCTTGAACTTTTGGCTGATATTCTTCACTTACGGCTTTATACTCTATATCTACAACAAAGGCTCTTATTGTTAATCAGACAAAACGGGCATTTGAGTTCAAATTCAAATATATATACTCGGGTTAGAACTTACTAAGAGGCAAGGTTGTATTCTCTTTTTCAGTATTACTCTCTTCAATGGCATCTGGGTGAGATATATATTGAAATTTTGATGGAAGACACCTAGGTTTTAGCATTATTCTATGCACAAAGCCCATTAAATGATATCGCATATAATTTTCCATGTCATTCGGCAGCTAAAACACATAAAAATTACTCGTAAATATAACCATTGCCGCGTGGACCTGCTCATTTAGTGTAAAGTTTGGTCCATCTTTTATCCTTAGCGCGGGCTACATGGGTGACCCATTTCCATTTTTGCGGCAAACAAGGCCGAGGCCGTACCAAAGAAAAGTGGGCCGACGAAATAGCCTAGTCTATTATACTATAATATATATTTAATTAGTTAATTATATTTTTTTCAAATTTATCCTACTATCCTACTAATTCCTACTAATATTATAAATGTGAAAGTTTGTGAGTATGGATGTATGTTTGCTCTTTCACGAAAAAACTACTCAATAGATGAAACTTTACAGTAATATAGGTTATACATCGGAATAACATATAGGCTACGATTTGTAATGATTTTATGTAATTTTGGTCGTAATACAGTACCTGATTCTCACGAGGGCAAAAAGCGACCAATGACGAGCCGTTTCGCTGCGATGAATGGCAGCGGATGGAGCTCTGTGGTCTCTGCCAACCCCTGCGGGGGATAGGCGTGAATATATATAAAAAAATTGGTCGTAATATAACGATACATGTCAATTAAGTCGGAAAAAATCTGGCTTCTGAGAGCTATCTTGGCATACGCTGCCTAAACCATTGGAGTTACACAAAGATGATGTACCGTAGGATTGTTTGTCTTGAATAGTTCTAAATAAAAGTCCGCAACAGCATATATCGACCTTTTATCTGGATGCTACTATAACCAAAATTGTGAACCATAAATTATTATGATCTTAATGTGGCTATGATGAACTTAATGTGGCAGACCAAATTCCACGCGAGCAAAGCCGTGGGCAAAAGCTAGTTTAAAATAATTGTAAAATAGGTTAAAGAAATAGAGGATTTTATTATTATTATTATATTATTATGTATAACCTAACACATTACACTTCAAATACTATTTAGATATTGTACCGCCATTTTTTGTATTTGCAATAAATAACTACTGTATACTTACATCGAAGTGATCTTCACAAAAATAAATCGGTGAAGTTGCAGACATTCCGTCGAACTTTCGTTTGGCTAGGTCTAACCATTTTTTTCGTACGTCTGCTTTCTTGGTACATCAATAAATATTTTAGTAGGAGTAGTCACAGAAGTATTTCTACACTGTGGTACTACACACCAACGATATTTTTTCCGTTCCATTATGACCCATTTCACAAAAAGACTATCTCTTACAGCTCCAAATAAACATAAAATTGCATTCGATATGTATTAGCTTGTTATTTGTTTACCCCACAGATGACGTGACACGTTCTTTTAAGGTGACATGATGTACCATTTACGCGGCATTTTATGGTTATATATACCCATTTCCATTAATTTTAAAACTTTTTTAATAGTTGTTCTAATTTTTATTTGGCTTTTTTTAATAACCACAGACTACATTTTAATTAAAAACCCAGAATTCAAATAAAAGTCCAGGTGATAAAGTAGCATTTAGTGAAAGATAAATTGTGTTCTTTTCTTCTCATATGCCCGGATTATACAGACAAATCCATACGACAAAATTATTTATTTATTTTATAAAAAATTAAAATCTGTTCATTGGACAATTTATCGATTTTGATTATAGGACCATTTTTTGTTCGTGGTTTTCTGGTGGTTTTATAAGTTCTGGTGGAGAGCCAGACTTAACTGTTGGCAATACTATTTACAGCAATGACTTCAGTCAGATTGGAGTATGCTTTGTTTGACGTTCGTTATTCTGCTGTGAGTTTTGTGTGTGATCAGTGTATGTAATTTCGATTTATAATAATGCCCACATAAGAGAGGGATATGTTATATCAATTTTTTATTGTAGTCGTATTTTGCTAAGGTATTTATATTCTTTCATATTTATTTATTACGTTGATGTTTTGGTGTCCATAATAAATTATCATAACAATAGTATTTAGTATCATAAGGTACATTTGAATTCGTTTAATTTCTGTTTATTTATTTACTGGAATTAAATACTACATAGCCTATATGCTTATTCTATAAACAGGTGGACAAGGTCTAGTTATTAACTTGATACTATAAGAGTATTGTACATAGCTGAATTCTCTCCGTGTTAAAATTATCTTTTTAAAATAATTATTACAAAGGAGAATATGATAAAATACTTTAATTTTAATTTCTTTAATAAGTATTAACTGTCAAAAATAGACAAAGATATTGAAGGAAAATACAATGCAAGAGAGATAAAGACTACAACAGATCTTTGTCTCTCTTCCATTGTTAATTAAAGGTTTTAAACATGTTTTTACAGTATAGGAAAGTGTTATATTCCTGCATGAATTACTACTTTATCATGGGTGAAATGCAGCTAGGCAGGGTTTTTGCCAGTACCATTTACAGCACTTAATTTTTTGTATGTGTTACTATGTTATTTTAATATTTTGTTGTTACTAAACCATATTTTGAAAATTTTTTTGTTATTATATTTTGTTAATATAGATTTAAGGTCATCAACATGTATAGGCAGCTTATAATAAATAACACAGACTCTGATATTGATATTTAAATGCTTGTGTTAGTTTTGGTTAATGGTTAATCATAAAATACCTTTTAGCTACTCCCTTCAAAATTCTATTGAGGTTGTACTCTGGATCGTGCCAATTAATCTTTGTCGTGTCCTCTCCATTCTATTCCATTGTTAGCCCGACTACACCGTTCAATCTCATACATGTCCTCTGCATTCTATTCCTTCCTTATCTCAACCGCATTGATTAATTTCCTTCCTGTCTTCTCTATTCTATGTGACATTGGTGAAATCATCTATTTTGGCACTATTGTAAACCATTAATTCAAATGAATGAATAAAAGCTATTATTAACTAGTATTAACAGTATTAACAATGCAAGTAAACATCACACACACACACATACATACATAAACATAAAATATGTAATTAAGCGTTAATCATTTCCCTGTTTAATAAAATAATTTTTCATATTGGAATCACTGTAGTCCTTATTAGGCTAATGTAATGTGTAATGATAATAATTGGTCAACTTATACAATTAATAATTATTTAATACATTTGAATTAATGGCTTTCAATAGTCTCAAAATAGCATAGACAATTTCGCCAATGTTACATAGAAAGGCAAAGAACATACATTAACATAACATATTTTAAATATCACAAATAAGTTATTCTCTTTAGGCTGTGAATATGTTTGACAATTCTTTGTTATTAATGGAGTCAGGCGTTACTTTGCGGAAATCCATCACTATATGGACAGTCAAAAGTTTTACTTAGTTACTTCTCAACTGTGTAAGATGGGATTTTAGGGTATGATAAATATTAAAAAGCGACCAATGATGAGCTGTTTCGCTGCGATGAATGGCAGCGGATGGAGCTCTGTGGTCACTGCCAACCCCTGCGGGGCATAGGCGTGAATATATTAAAATTAAAAAAAATAAATATTAAAAATAATTACTGTGTCCTCTGCATTCTATTCCTTCCTTATCTCAAGAGTATGTCTTCTCCATTTTACGTAACATTAGCGAAATCATCCATGCCATTTTGGCACTGTTGAAAGCCATTAATTCAAATGAATGAAAAATATTATCAAACTAATTCTAATTGCAAGTAATTAAAAAAATGAGAAACAATTGCAACCTTATTAAAAATTCGCACATTTTCTATTTACAAAATAAAAATTTTCTTATTTGAATAGTTCTTCATTCATACAGTTAGGTATGCTGATGACTAAGATACAGGTAACCTAATATAAAAGGAGTGTGTTGAAAGTGATTTTTTAATTAATTTTTATTATTAGTGTAATTGTTGTTATGTTAAGTGTGAAACTAACAATATTCAATATTATTTGCAGGAAAAGTGGAACATATAATAAGCAGAGATGCCGTTTAACAAATTGGAACCATGGCAATGCACTCAAATAGAGTACATATTAAATTTTGCAAATGAACTGTGCAAGTTTGATGATCTTCGACAGAACCTCGCTCAGCCAACCCTTAAAAATAAACTGAGAGTTAGTTCTTTTTATTAATATTTATTAAACCCCTTGTAGGGTTATTGTAATAATATGGTAATATATAGGATAACAAGAATTTCGTTTCAAAGTTTCGGACTTATTTTTCAAATTTCAGCCAAATCGGCCCATAAATGACGATTTTGAGGTGTGTATGGCGGGCATCTTGTTTTCCGCCATTTTGGATTTTTTAATCAGGTTAATGGAGCCCTGCACTGCTTTATGAAAAGTCAGAATGTGTCTAAAACGGCCCGATTGGCGTTTCATCAGGAGGTGCTTGTTCCGATGCTAATATACGGTAGTGAAAGTTGGGTTTGGCAGAAGAAGCTGGAAAGTAGACTGAGTGCGGTGGAAATGAGAGCATTAAGAAGTATGTGTGGTGTAACCTTGAATGATAGAATAAGAAATGAAGATATAAGAGAGCAATGTGGAGTAAAAGAGGTTGTTGTGACAAAAGTAGAAAAAGGGATGCTTAGATGGTTTGGACATATAGAGAGGATGGATGAAAGACGACTGGCAAAAGAAATTTACCTTGCGAATGTGGATGGAAGGGCCGGAAGAGGAAGATCACGAAAAACGTACCTTGACCAAATTGCTGAACTTTTTAAGAAAGGCCAGGGAGTACCCTCAACCGGCGGGCTTGCATGAGGAGAATAATGATGAATGATGAATGAATGAAAATAAATATTTTTTGGGATATGAAGGGCAAACGAGCAGGCGCGTCGCCTGATGGAAAGCAATACCGCTCACTGTACGAAGCGTGGTAGCTAAGCTACCACTCAGACGCCGGTTTTCTGCGGGAGTGTGGTACTTCCCCAGGTGAGTCCAGCCCATTCATGCTACAGACAAATATTATTCCATTCTTGACAAAGTATTTGTGTGCAACGTGGGTCTACCACGAGAAATAATCTGACTGCACTTCTCTGTTTAACTACCACTATGCTGGTGACTTCTCTATATGTAGTTGAGGAACAGTTATTAATAAATATGGATGTTAAAAATCTGAAGTATTACAAGAGATTATTATTATTTATTTATGTAATGTGAAAATTAGAAATCTAAAGTGAACAAGTTATTATTATGATTATAACACATGTAATGGGGAAATTAGAAATCTGAAGTCAGCAAGTTATAATTATGATTATAACACATGTAATGTGGATATTAGAAATCTGAAGTGAGCAAATTATAATTATGATTCTAACACATGTAATGTGGAAATTAGAAATCTGAAGTGAACAAGTTATTATTATGATTATAACATATGTAATGTAGAAATTAGAAATCGGAAGTGAGCAAGTTTTTATTATGATTATGATTACAACACATGTAATGTGGTTGCAGGGAGCGATGAAGTATAACGCACTGAAGTTGGCACAAAGACTGAAGACAAGTTTAGCTCAAGTAACAAATGTAATGTTTCAGCTCCGTTCATGTCTTGTTACAACGGTAATGTATGCTTTGACTATCATTGATGCTTTTGTAGTTGGAGTTGCTTTTGTGAATTCGATGAAAGGGCGTTAACAGAAATTTTGAGGGGTTGAGCATTAGAAATAACAGGCGAATAGAGCTGCTCCTCAATCCTGGAACTGCCCTTAAAGCCAGGACAAGTGACCTAGCGGTCAAGTCGAGATGCGATTCGGCTAATCAACAGTATAGGTTTATCATTTTCAAACTTCTACCAAGTTAACGAAGAAATATTGCAAATGGAAAACAGTAATGGAAATAAGTCTATGGCATTTACATTTGCAGTGATGCAGATTGGCGGCGTTGACTGCTTTTCTCGCAAAACGCTTGCTTTTTTGCCCTCCCTTCATATATATATATATATATATATATATATATATATATATATATATATATATATATATATATATATATATATATATATATATTATTAATATTTTTGGCCTAGATGCGAAGACAACTACGTCGGTGCCGTACAAATGGGTCGCGCTACGAGCGTGCGCTTCTGATAATGCCCACCTGGATGCAAAAGTTGGAGCCCAAGTTACAAGTGCTGCAGGTTACGCTTAAGGTTTTTATGCTCACATTAAACTACTATACAATATTGTTTACTATATATAAATTATCATCGTGAACCGTTACTCGAAGGTCCTTCCCAGAAGACGAAACTCTCATAATAGTCACGCTCACGTGGAGTGTTGAGATCGTATCTCAAGGGCAGGTTCAGTCACTTCAGCTCACTTGTTTATAACCCCCCCCCCTCTAAAGAATAATGTTGCTGTAAACCCCAAGATTGGCGGACGGATTGGGTATCGCAGATTGGTTTTTATTACTCATAAATACGATTATTTCTTCTCTGATTACAAAAAATTCAAGGCTGGTCCTGCGTTGGAAAATGAGTATTGGCGTACACTTTACAATGACGCGCTTTATGAGCTGTACAATGAACCGAACGTAATTAAGACGTGATACGTATGGACGAGGCTAGAGTACCCTAATACCTAAAAGCCTACTAGACGGCAAACCAAATGGTCGTAGAAGCCGCAGAAGGCCTAAACTCAGATGGCTAGATGGAGTCGAGGACGACGTAAAAGCAAGGAGCTAGACCGAAAAAGCTAAACTATGATCCGACTGAAAAATTTACTGAACCAGGCTAAGGCCCACCCGCGGCTGCCTTGATACTGATGATGACAAAAACGTCTATGCTCATTCGTTAGTATTGGATTCTTAATTTTTTTATGGGATAGGAAGGCATGCGAGTAAGCGTGTCGCCTGATGAAAAGCAATTAACGCAGCCCATAGATATCCGCAACTTCACATTTCAAATTGAGTTTTTAAAAAATATATTAATTGGAGGACTGTTAATGACTAATACGATCCGGCTCGAAGGACCAGTTATAAAGAATAGAATTTAACAAGTATAGTAAGGGAGCATGTCTCGGCGCCAGCGTGCCGAGAAGCGAAATACGGTCATGCATGCGTTGCTATCTAACCAATACATACATATCTATCATCACACCAGTTTCCCGTAGGGGTAGGCAGAGACCACAGACCTCCATCTGCTACGATCTCTGCACACTTGCTTCATCCATACTCGTCAGTCTCCTTCTGCAAGCTCTCTTGTTAAGAGTACACTTGACCTGGCCTTTCCTAAAAATTTCGGACATTTGGTCAAGGTATGTTCTCCTTGGTCTTTCCCTACTGACATTCCATCCACATCCGCAACGTAAATTTCTTTTGCCAGTCGTCTTTCATCAATCGTCTCTATGCGCCCAAACCATCTAAGCATCCCTTTCTCACCTTTTGTCACGACACCTTCTCTTATTCCACATCTTTACCTATCTACACAACTTATGTAAGTTTTCTGTTATTAGTACGAAATTTTGTACAATAAGAGGGAGCCAGACGCCAAAGTTACCCAGTTTATGGAGGAACTGATGGGAGCTGCCCGCCTGCTCATGAAAGAGGGTAAGAAGTTGTATGACAAAGAAGTAACGGATCGTGTGGCGAAAAAAATGCACTTACCACCGGAATATGTCCACGATTTTTGGTACGTATTTTTCCTCTGATGTCTCTGCGTTGGATAGTACATTTCGGCAAAGACGGTTGGAATTTGAACGAATCTCGCCCCCACTGAATTTCGGCTTTTATACACAATATCGTGAAGGCGAACAAAAACAATAAACAAATATTAAAAAAAATTTGCTCCAACATGACAACAATATCTTTGTTAAAGAAGAAATGAAACTATTTCAAAGCATGTTTTAAAATATAACAGCTTTATATTCAAAAAAATACGTATTTATATATATTTTATATAACTCTAAATAATTTATTTCACAATTATTATAACTATGTTATATAAGATCTGTATTGTCTGCCTACCCCCATGGGAAACAGGCGTTAACGATATGTATGTATGTATTTTATATAAACGAACATTATTCTTACATCATGTGCAATAGATGGCGTTACAAGTCATATTAAATTTTTTCTATTACGTAATATAAAATAATTAAAAAATTATATTAATTCTTACCCGCCCACATACACTATGACCCATCGGAATGGAATGGGGTAATCTTTTTATTTATTCTTCAGACTTAATGCCGGAAGACATAGAGAATGCCTTGCCACTTAACCTTTGGGTTGACATTGAGTTGAAAAGGTTTTTCAAATGTAGGTACAAATGTGTGAAAATAATTAGTTGATTGATACATACATACATATATAGATATATATATATTTGGTCACAAATATATTACAATAGTATATGGACAGTCAAAAGTTTTACTTAGCTAAGATCCGCGACAAGCAAAACAATAACAGAAAATTAACAATGTGTGTTTTTCCGTTGGGTTAAGTGGATTTATTTGGAACTTAAACCAAAAACTTACCGAAAATCGGCCATCAACTCTCCACCCACCAACCACTATACACAACGCCAAACACACACTATTACTTTTCCATCTTGTAAACGACACGTGTTTCGCCCCAACACGAAGCATCTTCGGGTATAGTAGACTCTACGGAAGACTTTTCGGTTGTAAGTTTTTGGTTTAAGTTCCAAATAAATCCACTTAACCCAACGGAAAAACACACATTATTAATTTTCTGTTATTGTTTTGCTTGTCGCGGATCTTAGCTAAGTAAAACTTTTGACTGTCCATATAGTGATGGATTTCCGCAAAGTAACGCCTTACTCCATTAATAATATTACAATAGATAAATGTATCTGATCACTGAAAAGCAGTCAGTTTCAACGCTGTACAAATATTCTATTGGTCGTATAGCTGTGAGATTCAGACCATATGAAATAAAACGCGTTTGGACACGCTCGATATACGCCGTTCCATGCCCGCGATTCCAGTAAAGTTATGTACATTGTTGGTCACGGTGGTGTCAGCGACCAACTATGTATTTTGTACCATATGTATCTTTCGTATAACCAATGTATCTTTCGTGCCAACGTTCGGATAATTGAGTGTTCGGATGAACTAAGTCATCGTTCGGATGATCGAGGTTCTACTGGAAGTGACTCGATCAATTGACGTGTGTTTCGTTAGGTGGGGAACATATCAGCTCATCGTTCTGGAGTTGAAAGCCTCCCTGGCGAACAGCGACCGTCCGCGACGTACTTTCACGACTGACTGGCGCCTGGCTGATTTCATATTGCTTTACGACTATCAACTGCGGATCGTTGGTAAGGTACAGTATTCGATTCTCAATGATAATTATAGATAGCCATGAGTAGACGTGTAGACGTGTAGAGTAGGGTGGAGACAACTTCAAGAAAGAAGCCGATAGAAGGATTCAGCTAGGCTGGGCAGCATTTTGGAAACTTCATCAGGTCTTCTCGTCGCCCATACCTCAGAGCATGATGGCAAAAGTCTTCGACCAGTGTGTCCTACCTGTACTCTCCTACAAGGCCGGAACGTGGACGCTGACAGTCCGTCTGCTTCACAAGCTCAGTCGCTCCGAGAGCTATGGAGAGACTCATGCTTGGGGATTTTCTGGTAGATATGATTCGGAATGAGCAGATCCGCCAGAGGACTAAAGTCACCGACATAGCCTTTTGAATTAGCAAACTAAAGTGACAATGGGCTGGTCATGTTTGTCGGAGATCCGACAATCGTTGGAGCAGACGAGTGCTGGAGTGGAGACCACGTCTCGGTAAACGTAGCGTGGGACGCCCTCGGCTTGACGGTGCGACAATCTGCGCGGGGCAGCTGGCAGAAACTGGATCCGTGTAGCCGAAGATCGGGCTAGGTGGTGCTTAATGGGAGAGGCCTATGTCCAGCGGTGGACTGCCACAGGTTGTTGATGATGATAATGATTAGACGAGTTTCATCCCCCATCTGGATCAGTGGTACTCAACCTTTTTTCACAGGACGGCCTCCTATCACGTGTCAGTCGCGGTTTCGCGGACCACAATAAATAAAAATAAAAGGCTTCTTAGGTTTTGATACAGTTGTGTCATGTACATAAATTCAAAACAAGTCACAGCCGGCAAACACGGCGACACATAATGGAAGTAGGAGGACAAGGGAAGTCAACGGATGGAGATTCCTGTGGTCTCCCACTAAGTACCACCAGATGGATCAACCATAAAAGCGCGGCGGGCCACAGGTTGAGTATAGCTGATCTGGATGTATGGCGATTCGGTACGGTGCGTTTTCCCGAAACTTCGTTCCGCGCACTACCACTCTGTGGAACCAGCTACATTCAGCGGTATCTCCGATGGTTATAGGGCATTCCTTCCAAAAAAACCTTCAAAAACAAGCCTACTCTTGTCTCAAAGGCCGGTAACGCATTTGCATTTGCTTAGGTGTTGCTGATGTGTAAAGGCGGCGTTGATTGCCTTCCATCAGGCGACACGATGGCTCGTTTGCCTCCCTATCCCATTAAAAAAACGACATTGCATTTGGCAATGTCGTATCCTTTCGGGAATACTGCTGAAGGCAGCTTGTCTAATTTTTCACGGATAGACTCTAGTAATATATATATTTTTTATTTATATATATTCACGCCTTTGCCCCGCAGGGGTAGGCGCGTTGGCGTTGGAGCTTCATTCGCTACCATTCATCGTAGCGAAACGGCTCTCCATTGGTCAGTCCTCGCCCTCGAGAGAATCAGAACGTGACGGGTGGCGAACCACGTCGCCGTCATTTTTCAACAAATTAGGTATTTTAAATTCGTCTTAGTGAATCCCACGAGCCACAAGGGAGGATGGAGGTCAGCCCCAGCAGAGCCCTGCATGCTGAGGTAAGGCACCATAGTACATGGGGGAGCCCGATCCCGGGACAGTCGGCAACCTTGCGACTAAGCTCGCCCTTGGCCACGCATCCATTAGCACGGCAGACCGTGGATTAGCGGAGAGGAAGGGAAAGGATAGAGAAGAAAGGAAAGGGCAGGAATGGAAATGCGGCTTGGGGGGGTTACCAGACATCCATACATATATTTATCCATAAATCCATACATATATTTATTCCGATGCGGGGATCGAACCCGCTATCATTGACTCCGCGGGCGGAGGGCCCCGCCACTGAGCCAATCGGTCTAGTAATATACAATAAAGTAAATTCGTTTTCTGTTTATTACCTTCCATTTTCCTAAAAGTGTTCATTAATTTTGTATTTCAGGAAAATCTAGTCAACACTGGTGAAGTGGAAACCTTGAACACATTATACCGACTGATCTCCTGGAAGAAAATTGAAACGCTCGCACGAAAAAAGAGCCCCGAACTAAGCGACGCCTGGAAGAGTCTGTTCGTTTTGTATTTAGACAGGTGTGTGCTGCATGTATTGAATGAAACACGGCCAATACAAACGTAACACGAAACATCATTTGCAATTGAGACCTATTTTTCCTCACAATAGCTCTTATTGAGATTAAGAAAATTTTTATCTAGGTTACAGTGAGTTTTATTTCAAAATGCTTACCTGAAACGGAATCGCAACTGAATTGCGTTTCGTACATTTTTTTTTAATTATTTATTTATTAATAAAACTATACAGCACTCTGACAACATTACAAAACACTTGTAACATAACGTACTGCTGATGAAGAATTTACATTATAAGCAAAGGTAAAAAGCGAAAACGCTGTAAATGACACAAATGTACATATATGCATAAACACATCACCACGCCTGTCTCCCGTAGGCAGCGACCACAAATCACCATCTGCAACAATCCCGGCATACTTCTCTTTCTTCCTCCATACTCATTATTCTAGGATATAAGGGTACTCCCCTAACCGGCGGGCTTGCATGAGGAGAATAATGAGTATGAAGGAAGCAAGAGAAGTATGTCGAGATCGTACGATCGTACGGGACACAGTTCACCTGGCCTTTCTTAAAAACTTCAGCAATTTGGTCTCCTCTCTCCTTCCTCTGCCCCTCCCCCTCCCTTTGCCCCTCCCTTTCCCATTCCCACGTCCATCAGGGGCCACGCCTACTCGTTTGCCTTCCTATCCCATAAAAAAAGAATAAATAAATAAATGTAGGGCATTGTTACAGCGATGCGAACGTCTCACTGATTTTCCTGCAGCGTCGATGGCACGAGTTGAAGTCGCTGGCGCGGTCCTCTGTCCTGACAAATTCGATTAGCAAATACAAGACGTCCATCCCGCACCCGCTACTGTTATCAATTGCCACGGAGTGAGTGTCAGTTCATACGAAAATATCGTTTTATATGTATTTATAAAGAGAACCAGAACACGTTCAAGTATGTACTTACTTCCCCGGCACAACGATCCAAAGTGATTTTTGACCTCCCACAGAGAACTTGCCATTGATCACGATGTTGGTTCGCTTCTCGCCAATCTCACCTACCCGAAGGTCGTAAATGTATTAGTATGTAGTTAATTATAATTTTATTTGATTAGAAGAATAGAAGAATTTTTGAGTAGAAGATGACATGTTATAGCCATAAAATACAAATCGCAAAATAGCCCCGATCAGACCGGCCTCTGAAGATCACATGTCGGAGCCATTAAATACAAATTGCAAAATAGATCCAGTCAGACCGGCCTCTGAAGGTCACACGTGATAGCCAATAAATACAAATTGCAAAATAGCCACGATCAGACCGGCCTCTGAAGATCACATACCGCAGGCATTAAATACAAATTGCAAAATAGATCCAGTCAGACCGGCCTCTGAAGGTCACACGTAATAGCCAATAAATACAAATTGCAAAATAGACCACGATCAGACCGGCCTCTGAAGATCACATGTCGCAGCCATTAAATACAAATTGCAAAATAGATCCAGTCAGACCGGCCTCTGAAGGTCACACGTGATAGCCAATAAATACAAATTGCAAAATAGCCACGATCAGACCGGCCTCTGAAGATCACATATCGCAGCCATTAAATACAAATTGCAAAATAGATCCAGTCAGACCGGCCTCTGAAGGTCACACGTAATAGCCAATAAATACAAATTGCAAAATAGATCCGATCAGACCGGCCTCTGAAGATCACATGTCGCAGCCATTAAATACAAATTGCAAAATAGATCCAGTCAGACCGGCCTCTGAAGGTCACACGTGATAGCCAATAAATACAAATTGCAAAATAGACCCGATCAGATCGGTCCCTGAAGATTACATGTGGCAGCCATTAAATACGAAATGCATAATAGGTCCTCCTCAATAATACTGAAAGGTAGTAGAGTAGATTCAAGAAGAGTAGTGACAATATTAAACATGTATATAATAGCAAACATAAATAAAGCAAATTGTTTTTTGAACAGTATTGTCTTTTTAATAAAGCAGGGCTTACGAGTTTTTATTTTTTTAAATATTTTTTCGTTATACAATATAGGTTTAATTTTCGAGAACTTTGTGTGGTAGTGCGTTGTGCGATTCTGCAAATGCTGCCGAGAATAGGGATCCATGGGGAAGAATTCTGGATTGTGGAAGTGTATGATAGTTGTTCATTTTACATGAAAACCTTAAGGTCATCAATACTAAGATTCATTTTTTTGTAATTTTTAGATTTAAACACATAATTACCGAACCATTTCCCACTTGGCAAGAGCTGGTGCAGTCAGGACAGGTTGTGCAATTTCAGGTTCGTATTGTACGAATTTATATGTCTGCTTTGACGAGTTTATTTTTTAATAATTACACACATTTGCTACGGCATACATTAAAGTATCTAAGTTTCTCTGTACACCGACTTTCCATGTAATGATGTGGGGTTTGTTGGTAAGGTGAGTGTGTAAATGTAGGTTGACACAGATTTTTTTAGAAGAGTGTTGATGATCAAGCATATTTCACGGTAATAACTAATTATGGCTGTGGGAGGGGAGGGGGGGTAATATTAGTCTGACGTGTTGGAAATCGAGTCTTCATGATTTAAACTCAATATTCAAAGGAACGCGAATATGGGTGGTATTCAAAGAAATATTTGGATTTTCGACTGAACACTGCGAAAGCTCTACTCTAATCATTTAAGTGATTGTGAAGCCGAGATACGAACCGAATCGTACGAACCTTCAAGTATTTTTACAAGGCTGTATACAGAGCTCTTTATACGAGATAGAAGGCTGAACTTTAAGGACCGAATGCTAATACGAAGTCATACGAACGGCGAAATCCATAGAGCCCAATGCGACAACGTAAACAACGTAATCTAACCGTTAAAGCAATTTTAAAAAGAATCGCTTTTACCACGGAGAGTGCTCCGAGAAATCGTTTGAAATAATTCCTGCCGCCGAATTCCACAACCGCACAACTCGCCGTAAAGAAAAGTTTCACCCTCACGATCTGGATGAGTGGCGATCCACTACGGTGCGCTTCTCTCGAAACTTCTTTCCACGCACCACCACTCTGTGGACTACTTGGAACGGTTTCTTCGAACCGATACGACATTGGCACCTACAAAAAACAGGCCTACACATACCTAAAAGGCCGGCAACGCTTTATAAAGTTTAAGTTCCCGAAGAAAGCGGATTTAGCTTTCTTCCAGTAAAACACATTATTATTTTTGTATTTTTGTTTGCTTGTCGTGGATCTTGGCAAAAATTCTGACTGTTCGTACTGTAGTAATGGATTTCCGTAAAATAAAGCCTGGCTCCATTAATCATCAGCATTGATCACTTTTTTGCAGGATGATAATAAAGATATGTTCGATTGCATACTGGAATACGCCAACAAAAACAATATTCAAGATAATGATGATGTTGGTAAGAAATTTTAATATTTGTATCTCATATTGCAATGAGTCAGGGGTTCCCCCAAAGACACATCTGTACACAATCAAACAAGTATACGAGCTCAACTTTTTGATCATTGCCATGATTTTTTTATCAGATTTCCTTTGGCCAAATTTTCTCTTTATGAACAAAGAAGACAAACGCAAACAAAAAACAAACTGCGACTCGGCAAACGTAGTGTGGGACGCCCTCCTGCTAGATGGAGCGACGATTTGCGCAAGGCGGCTGGCAGAGACTGGATGCGTGTAGCCGAAGATCGGGCTAGGTGGCGCGCCTTGGGTGAGGCCTATGTCCATCAGTGGACTGCCGCGGGCTGATATTGATTGATATTGAACAAAGAAGGCAAATGAGCGAATGGGTCACCTGGTGATAAGACATCACGTCGCCTCATTTGCAAACAATACATACACAAGGATACTGTAGTTTGCTTTGCTGAAGGGAAGGAAGGGGATTGGGTCTCTGCCTATCGATGCTCACTAAAAGACGTAAAGTAGATAAAGCTACCGCTCAGTCCTAGAGGTAAAAAGCAGTGAAAGATTTATTTGCAGTGCATAAAATGTCATGCATTTTTTTAGGTTTTTTTTTGACAATGCAATTTATACTGTTTTGTAATAACAGAGAAGGTCGCATATATTTTTTTTAAAGATATTGATCTTTATCGCTTATTGGAATTCATCCTGTTTTGTAACTTGTAGAACTAGGTGACAACATTGAAGGACAATTAAATTCAAATGAGTTATTTCAAATTTCAAGCGATGAGGATGATGTGTTGGTTATTGACGAACCGACATTAGCAGATTTTTCTACGTCATTAGATGGTTTTAAAAGAGAAGAAAATATAGATCAGAATAATTTAGGTGATAGATCAAATAACGATGGCCAAGATGAAAAAGACGGAAGCCTAAATAATGAGATTCCAAGTAAAGTAGATGAATTTGAATTTAGTGAAACTGATTTGAATAAAATTGATGTTTCCAAGGCAAAAGTAAGAATAATATTTGAAAGTGATACGGAAAATGAAGATGGTAATCTTATAATAGACACAAGAAATAAAACTTCAGAGTCCAATAATACAGAAAATATTGATAAAGAAAATAGTAATATAGCTTCTATGAAATTTACTGATAGAAAGGATGAAATCAATATTGTTAAATCAACTAATGACGAAGACAGTAAAATTGAAATTGATCATTTAACTAATTCAGTTTCTGTTACACATGATCAAGATGTTATGACGAATCTATCAACAAATGCAGCTTCCGGTACACAGAAAATGGACGAAGTAATTAATAAAACCACATTGGATGCAGTAATTGAACAAAAACTTTTATGTGCTTTAGAAAAATTTAAACAAAGTGTGGACATAAATAAATATCAAACAATATCTAGTAACAAGGAGGAAACTTTAAGATCTTCTTTAGAATATACTTCTAATTCTGATACGAGCACTTTGTCGAACAATGTGGGACGTAGAAATAAATTAGAAGCAAATATAACTTCCAGCAACTTTTTAGGTATGTATTTATATACTTTTACGTTTATACGGTGCGTTTCTCTCGTAACTTCTTTCCACGCACCACCAGTTTGTGGAACCAGCTACCCTCGGCGGTCTTTCCGAACCGTTACGACATTGGAACCTTCAAAAAAACAAGCCTATACATAACTAAAAGGCCGGCAACGCTTCCGCGACTCCTGCGTTGTCGCTATTGTCTATGGGCGGCGTTGATTGCTTTCCATCAGGCGACACGCTTGCTCGTTTGCCCTCCTATCCCATATTCGACATTTTTATAACCTTATTTTCATCAACTACTAGATATTGACCTTTATTAAGTTAGGGGGGGGAGTATTGGTGTAATCTTCGCGTTTGGCGGACGGATTTACAATCGTTTGGTATCGAATTGGTATCGGTGTGTTGCCCATTGACCAGTAATTGCTCCCGTAGTTGCATCGTACCCCTATCGTAAATGGTGTAACCCCATTTTATGCCGGGAACCTTATAGTCATGTGTTACAGCCAAATATTTTATGCCGGGAACGTTATAGCCATTTGTTACAGCCAAATATTTTATGCCGGGAACCTTATAGCCATGTGTTACAGCCAAATATTTTATGCCGGGAACGTTATAGCCATTTGTTACAGCCAAATATTTTATGCCGGGAACCTTATAGCCATGTGTTACAGCCAAATATTTTATGCCGGGAACGTTATAGCCATTTGTTACAGCCAAATATTTTATGCCGGGAACCTTATAGCCATGTGTTACAGCCAAATATTTTCGTTGACTGCAACAGTTTTGTGATAATGATGTCACGATTGTTTTGCATTTTCCAGATGAAAAATTACTTATGGATTTAAAAGTTGTGATACCAAAACTGGACTCACACCCTTTGTGGAGGAAACTTTCTGTGAAGAACATCGTGAAATTGGACAACATCCAGATGGCTAGTTTACTAAAAGAGTTGGAGCCAAAAGTGAAACACGCTAGAATAGAGAAGACCCTACAGATGATGGTGAGGAGTAAAAGGACCTACAGTTCTAGAGCTTTAATATCGAACCCAGACTTCAATATAGAATTGAAAAATCTGAAGAGGGAGTTTCTACAGAGTGAATCAAACCGCCGCCTTTTGAAGCTATGTAAACGTGCAACGGTGGATTTAGAACGAATGTCGCCAGCGAGGCTTTCAAACCAACAGCCGAAGGCTGAATCGAAACCTGTAAGGGTGACGAAGAAGGTATCGCTTCCCAATATAGAGGATGTCAGGAAAATCAATCGGACGATGCTAACGGCTGAAGTCGCGCCCGTGACCGTCGAAAACAGTTCGCGGAATTCGGTGAGTTGTAATGTCCTCTGGATGAATTTTGTAAAGCGAAGACAATTACACTCCCATAGTGTTTAGAAATACTGTCGATCAAAAAATCAGAATGGGTCTAAAAAGGGCCGTTCTTCTGCTTCTTCCGACTTGCTTCTTCCGACTCTGATGTACGGTTGTGAAAGTTGGGTTTGGCACACGAGTCGTGAAAGTAGACTGAATGCGGTGGAAATTAAAGCGTTAAGAAGTATGCGTGGGGTAGCTTTGACTGATAGAATAAGGAATGAAGTTGTAAGAGAGTGATTGTGGAGTACAAGAAGGTGTCGTGACAAAAGTTTAGAGAGGGATCCTTAGGTGGTTTGTGCAGGTAAAGAGGAAGAATAAAAGAAGTTTACGTTGCGGATGTGGATGGAAGGGTCGGCGGGGAAAGACCAAGGAGAACATACCTTGACCAAATCGGTGAAGTTGCATGTTTTCTCTCTTCTGTAAAATGAAAAAATAACTGATAAGGAGCCATCGTGAATGGCATCACAATTTCATGATTTTGTCACACTCTCCAATTTTTTTTTTTATTTTTTTTTTATATATCCATCCATTCTCCATTCGCTGCCATTCATCGCAGCGAAACGGCTCGTCATTGGTCGCTTTTCGCCCTCGTGAGAATCAGGACGTGACGGGTGGCGAACCACGTCGCCGTCATTTTCGACAAATTAGGTATATTAAATTCGTCTTTAGTGAATCCCACGAGCCGCAAGGGAGGATGGAGGTCAGCCCCAGCAGAGCCCTACATGCTGAGGTAAGGCACCATAGTCCCCGGGGGAGCCCGACCCCGGGACGATCGGCACGCTTACGACTAGGCTCGTCCCTAGCCACGCATCCATTGGCACGGCAGACCGTGGATTGGCGGCAATCCACGGTCTCCAATTTGTCTTTTCAAAAATTATTACATGAAAACAGCACTTAAATATTGATGGAACATTTTAAAGATTTTCATTGGAGTTGAAGTTAAGAGTTTTAGCATTTTAGATTTAAACATGTGACGTCACGAAGTTTGTCACTCGTGTCCCCCCTGGTCGCAAGATATCACATTTTTGACCCACTCCCTTGCCCTTAACGTGTGACGTAATTTATGGATGACCCTCATTTGATTTATGTTTCAGAGTAAATTGTATTGTAACGGACGCGATTATTTCGTTTACAGGTTTCTGACAACTGCGATAGTGGCAAAATCAATGTTCGTGCTGAATGGGCTGCTCCTGCTGAAGGTATCCTGTCATGAACAGCCTTTATTAATCTGCTGCTTTAGATCAACTGAATTCATATGCACACAGGTCTCACAGATAAATTTAATTCATGTTCATGCAGGTCTGACTCCTCCAATGAGTTCGAGCCCGTTTGTAAGAACTGCACCGGCTTCCTTCAAAGAAAACAACGGGACAAATGTCAACGAGATTGATGACTTGTTGACAAGTCTATGGGTGCATGTATGTACATGAAAGTTTCTACCACGTACCACCACTCTGTACAACCAGCTACCTTCAGTGGGCGTCTCGCACCAACACAATGTCGTTTCGTACGCCCAATTCTTTTATCTTTATTTTTGTTCTGTCTCCACTCCTATTATTCATATCCTAAGAGAGTCAACCCCGCTGAAGTGCTTTCAGTGCTGCAGATGTTAATGGCTGGCAGGGGCTCCTGTGAACCATTGACGTATAATTGTATCCCCACCATCTGGATGAGTGGCGATCCAGAATGGTGCGTTTTTGTAGAAACTTCTTTTCATGCGCCACTATCCTATAGAGCCAGCTACCCCCAGCGGTATTTCCGAACCGAACCGACATTGGAACCTTCAAAACAAAGCCAAAAAACCCCGTTTCGGCTTGACGTTGAGTTCTTCTGAGACCCTGTATATATATATATATATATATATATATATACACATATATATATATATATATATATATATATATATATATATATATATATATATATATATATATATATATAAATAAATATATATATATATATATATTAGGTGTACAAATAAGTTTCCGCGGTTTTTTATAAAAAATTAGGAATTTATTGTAAAGGAAAAGTACATTACGTTTTATTCAAAGTATTTTCCATCATTTGCCACTACTTTTCCCCATCTTTCTGGCAACATTCGGATACCCCGTCGAAAAAACTCTTCATCTTTTGACGCTATCCACAAATCTACCCAATTTTTGGTGTCTTCATATGATGTGAAGCGCTGCTCAGACAGACCATGTGCCATCGACCGGAACAGGTGATAATCAGAAGGGGCTAAGTCTGGTGAATACGGCGGGTGGGGTAAAACTTCCCAGTTGAGTGTTTCCAAGTATGTTTTTACCGGCGCCGCAACATGTGGACGAGCATTATCGTGTAAAAGAATAATTTTGTCGTGTCTGGAGTAGTAATGGGCGCGTTTTTCCTTAAGTGCCCGACTCAATCTCATCAATTGTGTTCGGTAGAGAGCTCCAGTAATGGTTTCGCTTGGTTTCAGCAATTCATAATACACGACACCAAGCTGATCCCACCAAATACACAGCATGAGTTTTTTTCCATGAATATTCGGCTTAGCTGTCGATGTTGATGGTTCGCCGGGCTTAAGCCATGACTTTCTCTTCTTTGGATTATCGTAGTGAATCCATTTTTCGTCACCAGTGACTATACGATGCAAAAAACTCTTTTTTTTATTCCTGGCAAGCAGCATTTCACTCATGCATAATCGGCGTTCAACGTCTCCGGCTTTAGTTCATATGGAACCCAATTTCCTTGTTTTTGAATCATTCCTAACGATTTTAAACGATGTGAAATTGCTTGTTGAGTCACTTGTAGAGTAAGTGCAAGTTCTTTTTGCGTTTGGGACGAATCTTCCTCCAATAGTACTTCTAATTCCATGTCTTCGTACACTTTCGGCCTTCCACTGCGTTCTTTGTCTTTAACGTCAAACTCACCGTTCTTAAACTTTTGAAACCATTCCTGACAACTTCTCTCACTTAAAGCAGCTTCACCATATGCTTCTAGAAGCAATCGATGCGCCTCAGCTGCAGATTTTTTCACATTAAAGAAGTAAATCAAAAGTTCCCGCAAATGATGCTTATTCGGAATAAAACTTGACATTTTTGCACGAAAAAAATTACGTGATGCTGATACGGAATCACTAGTACTTTAAGGTTATGGTGTTGCCAGATGACTAAACTTGGGATATTACGTTTTACATCTGACAATTTCTCCATAACCTTCTGGTGGGGCCATCTTTTGACAAACCGCGGAAACTTATTTGTACACCTAATATATATACATATATATATATACATATATATATATATATATATATATATACGTATATACGCTACGATCAGTGGGTAGGAACTTTCCCAATTTAACAAATATTTAATACTACTGTCCCTGATAGAGGATAGTGATAGAACAGTTCGGGGTCGCGTTGTGGTCCGACAAATACGGTTCTCGGACAGATAACTGACAAAGAATTGACTTTACAGTTAAAATTGTACGTCAAATTAAATATTAAATTTGAATCAAACGTTAATTTGGTGTTTCCAGGCGAACCCAGGTCTCTCTACATCCTGCGTGACCACCAACTTACGTCAGCTTTTTGACAAGTAAGTTAAATTTAATTATTTTCATTGAAATCTTTTGTAAGCAGTTTCTAGCTGATTTGCTGAAGGGATAAATTATTAATGAAGAAACTGGACGAAAAGAACCATTTTCTTTAAAAAGACATACATACCGTCACGCCTGTCTCCCGTAGGGGTAGGCAGAGACCACAGATCTCTATCTGCTACACTCATTATTCTCCTCATGCAAGCCCGCCGGTTGAGGGTACTCTTGACCTGGCCCTTCCTAAAAAGTTCAACAATTTAGTCAAGGTATGTTTTTCGTGGTTTCCTCTTCCGATTCTTCAAAAAGAAAACCTGGAAATTTTGAAATAATTTAGCTGCCTGGACTGGAGAAGTATTTCACTCTCTAAAGAATGTCGGCGGTAATTTATAGCATTTTACTGTGTTAACAGTCGTCAGTTGACAGCGCGTGCGATCGGCTCGAGGTCGGTGACCTCTTATTAAAAATGGATGCAGTAAAATGCAATAAGTGTAATGTTGTGATTAATGAAGTGCTCTGTTTTTGTCAGAATAAGATAGACGTCATGAATAATGTGAGTTTGGCACTTTTATGTCGGCAATCTTTTGAAGAGGACGAGATCTTTAAGGCGAAGAGCTTATTATTCAGTTCAATATCATCTCGTCTAGTAAAAAGAAAAGGGGAAGATAGAAAGCAAAAGAATATAGAAGATATTATTGGGGTATTACGAAGTACAGAACCCGACGACTTACCTATATTTGTTGCGAAGACTCTGCACAAGCTACCACCCGTTACATTCGATCATGTTGATGGATATATGGGCTAGTCCTGAAATAAAGTTTTATTATTATATTATTATTATTATTATTGCGTTTTGTACGGTCCCTCTCATTACTTCCCTCTTTCCATCCCATTAATTCCTTCTTCTCTTCCCATTTCTTCCTTCTTTCCCTACCATTACTTCCTTCTTCCCCTGCTATTACTCCCTCCTTTCTCTCCCATTACTTTCTTCTTCGTCTCCCATTACTTCTTCTTCCCCTCCTATCCTTTTTATAACATTATTGACAAACTTAGCGTTTATGGGCGGCGCTGACTGCTTACCATGATTACCACGAAATGTCTTGACATACTTGTACTCGGTACGCTTAGTTGCTGTAGGGTCACCAGTCCTACGCATACTTCCACAACGCTTTCGTAAGCTTTAACGAAGCTTAGCCTAGAGTGTTGCAGATGTCTAATGGGTGGCGTTGATTACGTTCATCAGAGGACACGCTCGCTCGTTTGCCTTCTTATCCCATAAAAAATCCGCCTGCTCCCGTGGTAACTAAAAGGAAATGCTTTCAATGGAAAAGCTTATTCTATTGTTTTATGATGATGATATCGATGAAATAGATTTAATAATGTACGCACTTTTTGACAGATCCTTGAAGAGTTGCGACGCATCGAATGAAAGGCGTATAGCAAAAATTATTAAAAAATCGTGTAGCACGGCGCATGATAACTACGACACGTATATAAAAAATCAGAAAATACTGAGGAAAAAAATTTCCACGTTTCTCCGATCAAATTGCGCGGTGAGTGTCAGTATATGTACATACGTACGTATAACCACGCCTGTTTCCCATAGTGGTAGGCAGACTACAGACTTGCATCTGCTACGATCTCGGCATACTTTTTGTGCTTCATCCCCACTCATCAGTCTTTCATACAAGCTCGTCGGTGCCACGTGGACCGTATACGTCCCACGCTTTACAACTGTATTATTTTGTTTTTCGTTTACGCCTTACAATGATTAAAATATATAGATAACACATGTTGGACTCCATATTATCCTCAAACAATCAATCAACAGCCTGCGGCAGACCACTGCTGGACATATACCTCCCCCATGAAACGCCACCGCGTCCGATCTTCGGCTTCACGCATCCAGTTTCTGCCAGCCGCCCTGCGCAGATCGTCGCACCATCTAGCCGGAGGGGGGGGGTCCCCACTCTACGTTCATCGAGACGCGGTCTCCACTCCAGCACTCGCTTACCCCAACGATTGTCGGATCTCCGACAAACGTGACCAGCCCATTGTCACTTTAGTTTGTTAATTCGAAAGGCTATGTCGGTTACTTTAGTTCTCTGGCGGATTTGTTCATTCCGAATCATATCTACTTGGGAAACTACGAGCATAGGTCTCTCTATAGCTCTCTGAGCGACTCTTAGCTTGTGAAGCAGACGGACTGTCAGTGTCCACGTTTCGGCGCCGTAAGAGAATACTGAACACACTGGTCGAATACTTTTGTTTTCAAGCTCTGATGTATTATCCTTAATTTACTTCTATTTGTGATTTAGAAAAAAATAAAAACGTTCCTTTATTTATAGCTAGGTAAAGAAGTAGTCCCTCAGCGGAATGGTGATAATGCAGAAGAGACCAAAAACGATGATAACATGAATAAAGTTGATAGACAAACGGATTCACTTACTGAAGCACCATCAACAAAAACATATAATGATCAGATTAGCGATCCGGTGCAATATAAAATTCAAAACGCTAATACGCCAGTTAGAGAGCGGAATGAAGATTCTCCTGGCGAATCAACTTCAAGAGGTGATGCAATAAAAAGAAAGTCAAGCAATGATTTCCCAGAAAATAGAAATAAAAAACACTGTGCAGATCACGATACACAGAAAGGCGAGGTATTCTCAAATGAATATCAAGAGTGGATACGACAAAAAAACTTGGGCTTGATGTATTTCAGCTGCCCGGGTTCAATGAATAATCCAAACGAAATGCAAGATGTTAACACTGACTCTAAAATATCGAAAAATAAGAAAAAAACACCGAGAAACATCTTTGTGCGAGAAAAAAAGTGCAAAAAAGCCAAAACAACGACAATACAGTCACAATCGATTGCTACTCAAAACGAACAAAACACACCTGTTTTTAGTAATGAAAATGCAACAGCACTCCTGAATACAATATTATGCACTAATGTCACCGGTAGTATTTCAACAACGGTCGAAGCTCCACCAGTCATTTTGATCAGTCACTCAGGTCCTAATTTGATGTTACAATCAAATGTACATTTTGAAGAGGATCCAGTGATAGATCTTACCGATTCGGATGAATCTCATCCAGCGGGTAAACACACGACAGAAATAAGTAGCACTGAATTGAGCAGTTCACATTTAATATCCGATTTACATGGACCGAACCCACCGGAGAGAGTTAACGAACAATCCAAAGAAGCAATTGAAGATTCAGCGTTTATCAAATCTCCTGATCCTCCTACTCCAATAATAACCGGCGTATGCTCTTTGGCCAACGCCCAGGATATCGATGAGTTCAAGAATGAGAGTCAAGCGGAAACCAATATGATGACAGAGCATCAAGAAGATAAAGTCAATCTGCTACAACAGGCTTCGAACATCCAACGAGTCCAATCAAGAGGTATAACTATGCAAGTTTCATCTGTTCAATCTGCAAAGGTTACATTAGGAGAACCGCAATCGTTTCCAGGGTTGATACCTTCTCAGCTTGAACCACCAGCTAAGTTACACCCTCTGCCTGTATCATCTCAACTACCCGTCCAGTTTGTGCCGATCCAATTACAGTCACAAGTGCCGGCACAGGTGGAAAATTCTTCAAGTCAACCTTTGATACCGCAGAACGCAAACCTACAGCAGCCAGCGGTGGACGCAAGTAATATTTTATCAAATCAACCTTTCGTTAACATCGGGACCGTACAGATGATTAACGCACAAGGTAAATAACTATTTAAATCTGTTGTTAACAAACGTCGACCGATTGGCTCAGTGGCGGGGTCCTGGAGGCGCCCGTGGAGTCAATGGTCGCGGGTTCGATACCCGCATCGCAAATAAATATATGTATGGATTTATAAATATTTATTCCGAGTCCGGTAACCCCGCCAAACCGCATTTACTTTCCTGCCCTTTTCTTTCTTCTCTATCCTTTCCGTTTCTCTCCGCCAATCCACGGTCTACCGTGCCAATGATCGCGTGGCTAGGGGCGAGCTTAGTCGCAAGCGTGCCCACCGTCCCGGGTTCGGGCTCCCCCGGGTACTATGGTGCCTTACCTCAGCATGCAGGGCTCTGCTGGGGCTGACCTCCATCCTCCCTTGCGGCTCGTGGGATTCACTAAGATTAATTTTAATATACCTAATTTGTTGAAAAATAACGGCGACGTGGTTTCGCCACCCGTAACGTCCTGATTCCCACGAGGACGAGAAACGACTAATGGAGAGCCGTTTCGTTGCGATGGATGTGAGAGGAAGAATGGATGAAAGGATGGATGAGTGTGGAGGAGGCGGGGAGGGTGTGCCGGGATCGTAGCGGATGGAGCTTTATGGTCTCTGCCAATCCCTGCGGGAGATAGGCGTGAATATATATATAAAAAAAGGTATGTAGAGTTAGAATATCGACCCGCGTAACGTGTTACTCGATCCGGACGACGAAACGTGTCATTCGGATCCACCCACGAGTTTAAGTACCATATTCCCGCAGAAAACCGGCGTCTGAGTGGTAACTTACTTACCGCGCTTTGTCCGGAGGCCTAACCCCCTCCCCCTCTCCCCCCTCCTCTCCCCCTCTCCCCCTCCTCTCCCTCTCTCCCCTCCCTCCTCCCCCCCTCACCCCTCTCCCCCTCCCCTCCCTCTCTCCCCTCCCTCCCCCTCCATCTCCCCCCGTCCTTTCCCCTTCCCCCTCCCTTCCCGTAGTTTTTGGTGGATCTTAGCAAGGTAGTTGTCAACTCTCTTAACGATGGATTAGCTGACTCCATTAATCAGCAAAAGCTTACTATTCAGAAGTCTGTTTCGTACA
>JASFAT010002538.1:0-10201 GCA_031353405.1 Baronia brevicornis | reverse complement strand
CCACACTCAGCTCACGTCAGCACTTGTCTCTTAAGATATAAACTTATTTAGTGAAACTATTCAATTTGTTATAATTTTTTTTTTGTTCATTTCCAGTTACAAGAAGAGCTAATATTTCTCATCTGTACTCTTAATTTAGAGATTTTCTTGGAAATATGAATCTAAAATATAAAAGGTACAAGTAGAATATAATAGAAATTCTTTATCTTGTTCAGTTTTCCATAATGCCAATTTAGATTATCTACGAACTTTATATTCTGTCTTGACCCTTCCTTGTGCCAATTTTCAGCTTGAGTAGTTAAATATAGCCCCTAGTTAAATAGGAATCTCTTAATACATATACTACGTATTCCGCGTCCAAAAATCATAACTGACACAGTTACAATAAAATATTTTTTACAAAGCATTAAGAGAATAGAGAGTATAAAAATGTTCAAGTCTTCATTTAATGAGGCAAATAATTATAAGATATCAATACCCATCAGCTTAAAATTAATTAATTTTAAGTTTATAGGTATTCTACACTAGTACATCATACACTTATTTTTTACCTAATTACGTTTACAAATTTTCCCTAAAACTAATAGATGCTAAAACTAAATAGACGTATATATTTAAATAAAAGAAATAACCTTATTTCTTATTTTGTCCACGATATAAAGGTCGCGCGTATTTCGTTGTATTTTCTTGCAACCTGATGAAATTTCCTGAAATCCCTCTAAATCCCTGCCAAGGAGCGGAATGAAAACCTCATTTAAAATTTCAACTTTCATAAACCGCGGATTTCAAGGCTTAGGTTGTTCCTAGAACACTGTAGGATTAAAGTTGTAAAAACGCACAAGCAAATTTCATAAAGCTTCTAAAGTTAAATTACATCTTCCAAACTTTTCTCTTTATTAGTATCTTATTATTATATACAGTGTCTCGTGGCTGTGGAGCTATTTTTTTATTCAAGCAATTGAGATGAAAAAAGTGGTAAATTTAAATATATTCAAAAATTCTTAACACTCATTTACAAAATACGAAAATTGATTTTCATGGTATTAAAAGCTTATATATTAAAAAATACAATAAAAATTTGCTAGTATAGAACCCTAATTGTTTAACCCCAGCAGATCGACTCGGTTTTTCATACATATAACTTGATTAAATTTTGAAGGAAGGTCAATATCCTATAGCAGCAAGCTTGATTATTGGAAGACTGACGTATGACATAATAAATATAAGTTCTTATGTCGAAACATAAAGAATTCAAACTTGTATTGTTTAATCGATTGATTGACAATTAATAAATAAATAGATAAATATATACTATGCATATCTACTTAATTATCAATTCCATAACGATTAATCGACAGACAATTAAGGCAAGTTCCCTAATGTCGGTTATTAAGGGGTAATTACTGTCGATCCGATATTGTATTTCTATTCTTCATTCGCGTCTAATTATGTTATATCACGTGACGTCATCATTTTTTATCGTAATCAGTCACACCCGTGACTAAGGTTCTTGCTATTTTTCCTGAATTCGTCGTTCTCATTACATTGTCAACATTGTAATCTCAGCGGAGTAACCAACCCTAAATAAAAACGATTCACATTTAGAAACTAATCGCAGAATCTTTTTATACAGAAACTGCTTAATCACAAAATTGACTGTGCCAGATTATGAAATAAATGTAAATTTTATAAACCTAATAATTTAGATACTTGAAACTGATTTTGAGGGTCTACAACGTCTAAAAACTATTAATTAACAACTTTTTATCTGAAATTTTCTAAACTAAACTGAAGATAGGTGAAAAAAGAAACACGAGACATACTCATCTCATTGATTAAGAAGCAACAAATCTGTTTTTACTTATTATTAAAATAATATTAAGGTATTTCAATTTTAAAGTAAAATAAATTTAATAAATGTTTAAAATAATAAAATAAATATACAAACACAATACCTAATAGATATTTTTATTATAATTAAATGAAAATTACTTTTTTGGGAGGTCGATGGAGTGTTCGAAAATTATATAGGGGTCGAAGAATAAAAAAAGTTTTGCAATCACTGGTCTATACAGACTTATCAGTCCATTACTGGTCATTGGCTTCCCTTAAATTGGAAAATGTTGCCATAATCACCATGCTTGGATTGAGTGTCACAGATTAGTTTTCATTACTCAGAAAGACGCTGTTACCAATCTATTCATATTTGAAAAAAATAGAATAGCCTATACCATTCCATTTCTTTCAGCCAGAAGTCCACAGTAAAAAAGTACATGGTATGAATTCCCTAACCCACGAAATGAGCAAATTGGTCAAAGAATTCTGCTCCTCCTCCTTTCTATAACAAATTTATATTAACTCTCCTAGCATTCTCCATAAGAAACTATTTAACTAGTAAACTTAAAATTGGATAGGTGCATGCTGTAATCACTTCTAATGTTAACAAGATTTAGATTAAAGCGCTTTATTAATTTTTATTATAACATATTTAAAGTATGTAAGGGTACTGACCTGAGATTATTTAAAACTCGACTTTATATTTATCAATTTACGAGTATAAGTAGATCGGCAGTACAGATATAATTTACTTTTCGGTAAAGACCCAGCTTTGTGAAACAAAGTTAGTATCGGACATCAAAAAGCGGACTCTGAATGGTATTACGATAAAATTGGACAAAAGATTTCGCAAATTGTCTCACTTTATTCTCAGTACAAATAATATATATATATATATATATATATATATATATATATATATATATATATATATATATATATATATATATATATATATATATATATATATATATATATATATATATATATATATATATATATATATATATATACTCATATTGAAATAATGACAATGAGTAAAATTAAAAAAAATAACCATAAAAATATTGCGGGCAATACTAGTATAGTATTTAAACTAAAATCAAAAACTGGTAGTTTTCTAGGTTATCATTATAACGCAATAATCCATGAAATTTCATATTTAGTAGCACTCGCAAAGTAATTTTTTAATGGCTAAATTATGTTCTGATGATTATATCATGTTTCGAAATGTTACTGAATAATATCATATATCATTCACATATTTAATTTTATTCAACGAGTAAAGTCATGTTTTATTTAAATGATTTTAAAAATGTGACGAATAAAGTTAAACCTTTTCATTTAAATAACGATAACAGTGTTTTTACATTAGAAATACGAAGAGAAATAGTTAAGAAAAAATTTGATTACACACTAGTTCATGCAGCGAAACCTCTTATTTATTTTGTATCCTTTTTCGGTTTGCAAACCGTCAGGTGCTACAAAAAAGGTGTTCGCAAAGTGAGATCCATTATGAAGATTTACACCATTTTTATCATACTACTAATTGTAACCGCTGTATCGTTCGCTCAACCGATAAGCTGGCGAACAAATTTTAAAGGTGACAAACTACTCACTGAACTCACAAAATCATCTGGCCTTGTACAATCGGCAGAAGCTATATATCTAACTTTAACTACTTCAATTTGGAGTAATGTAACCTACGTAAAATTCTTTAAAACTCTTATTCAAACTGATGAGCATGTCGGCATACAAAAATTATTATTCGTTAAACGACGTGTTACAACCTTTATTTTAATGCTGTGGCCGGTCTCCGAAATTGGTCTCTCGTTAATCTTGCGAAAGTTTAACATAAATAACTTAGTGTTTTATTTCACATTTTATCAATTAATGCTACAAGGAATATTCTGTATTTATATTCTTATAAATATGTATATGCAGCTTTTGATACTTAATGAGATTTTGTTGAACAAAATATCAAAATTACCCAATGGAAAGAAACTGATATTTAAGGATAATATATTTAATACAATAATAAAAGTAAGCTAAACTTCAAAGATAGTCTACCTAACAGACCAAAGCGTTCTATTAATAAAGTAAATTTTCTTTTACAGAAAGTATTTCTGCGAAGACAAATTTTTAAATTAAAAAATAAGTTTTGTTGGTACGAAATAATGGATATATATGACAAAATATCAGACTGTTTCTATTTCTTCAACAAAATGTATTCAGGACAGGTTGTAATATAGATTTGAATAATTGACCAATGAAATATATACAGTAAAAGTTTTCTCTAAAATTTAAAAGACTGCAATTGTTTGATATATTTTTTTATCAAGTTATATGCAATAGTTATATAAAAGACGTGTAGTACTTTGTGTAGTCATATAACATGAAATCTCGAAATTTATAGCTATTTCTTTTTTAATTTTAGGTTTTTGTGATGTACAGCTCCTGGCTATTTTATACACTTCTAACCATTTGTAGGATGTTATCTCCGTCTATAAAAGTAAGAAAACTGAATAATTAAGAAATATTTAAAACAAATTTGATTTTATCACTGGTGGATGCAATGACATTTTTTTAGTTTTCGCAAGTGTTTTTGGGCGACCTCTTTCGTTACGTAGCGGTTAACAGCCGACCAATTTTGCTTACTAAATTTAGTGAGTATTTTATTCTGGAAAGAAAAAAAACTTTAGCGATTTTACTTCATATCCTAATACATCAAGGCGTTGGTAAGATTGTTTGGTATAATTAATCACTTTTATTTTTATTAAAAAAAAAAGACTATGTCTCTAACTAAATAATATAATTATCAGTTCTCTTGATTGTTACGAAAATCGTTTCGTTTGTTATACGATCGTTACGAAAATGTTGTCACATCGTGTGATTTGATTGAAGTGAGTAGGGATTTCTATGTGCTAAATTCCCACATGTAATAAATATTCACGTGTTAAAAAATTATCACGTCATTAAAAAGTATCAGACTTCCTATTGAGTAAACTAAGTAAGAAGTATCAGACTTCCTTTTGAGTAAAAACTAAATGCCTTGACAGGCAGCTTAAATAGTGTCAAATTGTTATTTTTAAACACACATAAATAGTATAAATGTATGTTTAAATGATATATTGTAGCGTATTTTAGAAATTGATAATTAATTACTAACTTTCCCTTCTTAACATCAAGGTTTTACTGTTGCTTTTATTTTATTCTATAACGCATGCTGCGAATATTTCTTTAAAAAAATAGTCCGGTGACTAATACGCAAAATATTACTATTTTCAGAATGTGACTACTTTCAGCAAATTTTATCGATGACAAAACTGGTGAAAGCAAGGGAACTATCAATTTCAGCCATAGTGTTTGTAGTAGATATACCTGTTATGATAAAATTCACAGGTCGTACTATTTCCTACGTTGTACTCATGATTCAATATTTTTACATGCACGTTGTTATCGCTCATTACACAGGGTAATGATTTTCACCGAAAATATATATAATTACTTTTAAATAATATGCAATAATATACTGAACTAAATTAGTAACATTATTAATCTCAAATGAATTTTTATATAAATGTAATGTCCGAAATGAAAAATTTTCGTAATTAAAACTGTTTACATATAATTTTTAATGTTATTTTTTTATTTATAAAATGTTCTACCTAAATATTCATTTATGTGTTATTGCGTATTTTTTATTAGAAGAAACAACCAGTACTTAGCGGATTGACGGATGATATTATTTAATTTTCTTAATCTTATATTATTATCAGTTTTATTGTTTAATGTTGATGGATGAACAATATAGTTCAATTGAGATGTATAAGTGGAATAATATGAAATAAATATGTGTATTGTGACTTTTTAAATAGACGGCAAAAGTTCATAGAAGGTTTTAGTACAGAGGAATGTGAAATTCTCGGACTCACTAATTATTAAATGAAGTTTAGGAGCAAAATTACAGTAGAACCTTGATTATTCGAACCTCGATTATCCAAACCTTAATCATACGAACCTTCAGTTATCCGAAGGATGACTTAGTTTATCCGAATGCTAAATAATCCGAACGTTGGCGGGAAAGATACATTATTGCTCGCTGCCACCGCCGTAAGGAACAATGAATCTTTGCGAGAATCGCGAGCATGCAACAGTGTATATCGTAGGTGTTAAAACGAGCTTTGTTTCATTGAGCGTTATTAGTCGCAATTTCAATATATTTTTCACACCGAGCAGATAGGAATCGTGGATGAACCGAACAAACCTTAAATAAAATTATTGTATATGTATTTGAAATAAAGATTTCATAAGGATTTTCCACAGACTTATTACATGTTTGTGGTATTTTCATTTAAACAAATAGATGACCCAATGATTTTTGTTTCACACCTTCAATCTATTAAATTCAAATAAACGAAAATGACATCTTCTGGTAGACTTACTTCCCCTGATATATTAGTACTTTGGTATGCAATACTTTTCAAAATCATTCAAAAGAAACATAAGTTTTGTGTAACAACACGTCAAATCATAAAACAATAATGAATGCCATTTTTCAAATTTTTTTTATGTATAGCATCGATTTTTATAAGACGTGAGGGAATGCAAAAAAAAAAAAACAACTGGCAACATTGGGAATTTGATATAAACCGTAACTGTCACATACAATGTAAACGTAAGTCGTTAAACATAAATATATATATATTCTACTTCAAGTTCACAGAAACTTTAAAAAAATACTTTCGGAACAGAAGTTACTTCCTATTTTCTCGTACAATTAAATTAAATTATTATTTTGTCTGTGTATAAATCTTAAACAGGTGCCGTTATTACTAGTATCATCATGTCGGGATGTAAGTATACATTTCCATATATTTACGATTTTATTTTACTAACGATTAGTTGTAAATTTAACATTTCATCGCAGATTATAGTTTGGCAATTACATTAGAGTTTATTAATAACACAAACTAATAATTTTAGATATTTTTGTGACTTTTAATGAAACTTCAAAAAAAGTTAAATAAGGTTCGATATTGTTTATTTACAATGAGTCATTTCAACTTAAATACTTTATCAATCTAAATTATCGTATTTTAATTGGGTGGAACTGATTACTAACCGTAATCTACTACTAATATGTTATGATAGTATTAGTGACTAACAGCAATAAAAATGTTATTCATTGGTTATTTGGCTGTAGAATAATTATTGCGCAATTCACTGAAATCAAATTGCAGACATATTTATTAAAACATAAAAGCTTTTATGTGTGAATATTGTGTAAATTATAAATGTCAATAATATATTATTATGTAAAAATGAGCTTGATACAGGATCTCTTATTATTAAAGAGTGACAAATAATCACAATCTTTCAACCATGTCAAAATTCTTATGTTTAAACTATGAAGTAAATTGTTTTGTAGTATACTAAATTAATAAGATAAGTGGAAAGTAAGAAGTGAAATAGATTAAAAAGTAGATATATGGATATTATTATCATGCACATAACACACCATACATTTTTTACCTTCAATTGAATTAGGCAAGAATTGGCTAAATAGAATTACAGAGGCATGTAGTGTTTAGCTACCTAGAAAAAAATGCTATGGCATATTGTACTTTTTAAGTTATAATAATGGACCTGATGTAATTATTTTTTATTAAAATAAAATTTTACACTCAAATATTCATTTATTATATAGAAATATTACTTAAAAATTTTATAAAAAAATACTATACTATTCCTAATTCCTATAGTATAACCCATTTCTGAATTATTACCTCACATAGTCAGCTATGGAATAAATATGTATGGGATATAGTATTATCTATATAATAAATTATTAAATATTTTTTCTATATAACAAAATTATTGTTTTTATAAAATCATATGTTATTATTTTAGATCCTTATGGCAACAATCCACAATATCCGCAACTACCACAGGAAGCTCCTTTCTATCCTGGTTTTGTATATCCATATCAACAACAGCCAGGACTCACTGTTCAACCCACTCCTGTTGCACCTGCATCTCTCTCTTATCCAACTGTAACACCTACTGCACCTCAATATGGTGCTTACCCAGCAGTGACACCAACTCCACCACAGTATGGTGCATATCCAGTGGTGACACCTCAACCTGCAAGTAAATATTCTAGTTTTTCTAAATTAATAAATAGTACAACCCAATTTTTTTTTCACAGCCCATATATATGTCCTACTGCTCAGCACAGGCCTCCCTGTTTCTGGAGGAACAGATAGTAACCCACCACAATTATCCAAAGCAAATTGGAGGGGTTACCAGAATTGAAATAAATATCTGTAAGCCATTCCGATGCTGGGATCCAACCCGCGACTATAGACTCTGTGGGCGGGGGGCTCACCACTGTGCCAATTGGTGGTTTATGCTATTGTGACGCCCTAATTGGTTCAATGGGTAGTTATTGCCTACAACAGGGATTTCCAATCTATTTTGAGTAAGAGACCCCTTTTCCAAAATGAATTGATACCTCAGACCCCCATAGCCAAATTACTTTAAAAATCCTATCTCTAGCTTTTTTCCTATTGGTACAAAATACTTACCAATTTAAAAATTTTGCAGTTGGTGGTAAATTTAAACCTCAAGGGGCCGATATGAACCAATTTGGAGATTCCTGCATCAAATAGGATTAATAATTGCAGATTTGATTCCCGCATCAAAATAAATATGGCCTACAAATATTTATTTTAAGCCTAAATATTCCACCAACCTGCTTTAAACAGGGGTAATGAGTTTATCGTTCATTCCTAAAGACATGGAGCTGTAGAAAAAAAATGTTGTAGTTTTAGAGTGAACGGTTCCCTGATGGTAAGTAATTTTTACCCTCCATGGACATAACAACACCAAGGGTGCTGCAAATGTATTGTCTCCCTTATAAAAAGATATGAATAATGGGGCAGAAATACAGAAGTAAAAGAATGGCCTCAATGGCTAATGAAATGATTCTCAATAGGTTTTTACACATTATTATTTTCATTTCTGGTATATGTTTCTGGTAAATTATTAAATAAATAACCAAAACCACTGTCATTTCAAATATGTCTTTTTGCAATTTTCAGTGATAATAGAATGGATTCCAACTACTCCAGCCAATGCTCGTTCATTGAGCGACAAAGCAATTGTAGCTGGTTATGAAGGGCATGATGGTAGTCCTCTGTGGGTTATCAGAGCCAGGTTTGAAGGTGATGTAATCCCAGGCAAGCTTGCCATTAAACACAATGTGGCATATGTTCCATGGGGTGGAAGGGAAAATGTTGTTCAAAATATTGAGGTAATCAAATAATATATTTTCTTGCAAATTTTTTTTTTGCATTAATAAAAATTTTTCTTGCATTAACCATTCAAATAATGTTACAAAAATTTTCTTAAAGTGCTTTTCAAATAATTCAATAGTATGTTTTGCCAAAAAAAAGGTCAATTAATCATACTTACTTCTGTCGTACCCTGTGCTGTACCCACAACCATTTATTCTGAAAGCGATTTTGCCACTAAGTCAAAATATTTTTTTTTTTTTATGGGATAGGAGGGCAAACGAGCAAGCGTGTCGCCTGATGGAAAGCAATCAACGCCGCCCACGGGCAACCGCGACACCGCAGGAGTCGCGGAAGCGTTGCCGGCCTTTTAGGTATGTATAGGCTTGTTTTTTGAAGGTTCCAATGTCATAACGGTTCGGAAAGACCGCCGAGGGTAGTTGATTCCACAAACTGGTGGTGCGAGGAAAGAAGTTGCGAGAGAAACGCACCGTAGTATATCGCCACTCATCCAGGTGATGGGGATGAAATTTTTCTTTACGGCAAGTTGTGCGGTTGTGGAATTCGGCGGCGGGAATTATTCCAAACAATTCCTCGGAGCACTCCCCATGATAGAAGCGGTAAAAAATGCTGAGAGATGAGACATCTCTCCGCAGCGCTAGAGAATCAAGCCGATCGGTGAGATCTTGGTCATCGACGATTCGGATCGCACGACTTCGAATGCGATCAAATGGAAGAAGTTGATACTGGGGAGCCCCAGCCCAGAGGTGAGAACAATATTCCATGTCTGGCCTGACTTGTGCCTTGTACAGTTGGAGGCAATGGCCAGATGTGAAATATTGTCTCGCTCTACTGAGCACACCCAGCTTTTTCGAGGCCAGCTTGGCCTTTTCTTCTAGATGGCCGCGGAACTTGACATCATGCGATATGTCAACGCCAAGAATTCCGATATATGGCTTAAGATTGAGGGGAGTGTCTCCAAAGCGAGGAGCTACAACAAAGGGAATTTTTTTGGTAGAAAACGCGCAAACTTGTGTCTTATTTGGGTTGAATTCGATTAGATTACG
>JASFAT010002673.1:0-90122 GCA_031353405.1 Baronia brevicornis | reverse complement strand
GACATTTGTAGTTAGTTTTGCTTCAAACATTTTCAAATACTGATACTGAGATTGGACTGATTCGTGATTGCGAGTTCATGCTTACAATTTATAAACAAATATGTACTTTAATCTACTTATTTACAATTCATAAATGTGTCATAGAAGGGAACTGTCTGCCGTAGGTCAGGGTTCGCCCTAGTTCGGCAGGCAGTAAAACACAATTGTAAACTCGTAAATGATCAATAAATATATTATTAATATTTACATATTTTTCTCTTAATAACTATATTATTAATATAAAAAAATCTCTATAAAAATAATATTATTAACTTAAATAAACTAGGTTTATTAATCCTTCGTGGCGGTATGGACAGTCAAAAGTTTTACTTAGCTAAGATCCTTAAGAACTTAGATAAGATGGATCTTAGCTAAGTAAAACTTTTGACTGTCCATATAGTGATGGATTTCCGCAAAGTAACGCCTGACTCCATTAATAACCTTCGTGGCGGGATAAACCAAGCACACGAAGGATTATGCATCCAAGGAGAGGAACCTTCTCACGATCCTAGCCGTGCACAATATAGCTGCTTTTTGAATTTTGAATTTAACCCACTTACCTAAACCTAACTTGGACAGGTGGACGTCAATATTTTTACCGATAAGTCCATTCACAGAGACCACTATGGTTACAATGACAGTTGAATCAACGCGCCACATGACACATACATTATTACTATTATTATAATCTCGTCACCGTAAATAACATTCATGATCCCGAAATACGTACATTTAGTCTCTTCTAAACTCCATAATCACGGGCCGAAATGTCAAGTCTTGCCCTTGCATGCCAGCGCTATAACCAAGACGTAGATAAAATAACGGGCACTTGTGGTCTTAATCAGTCAAAATCAATAGTGACCCGTTGTATACTAAACCGGACTGTTTGTATAAGATATACCTGATAACGCAACACGACTGCGGCTGCTTATAAGGAGAATATGATTATCGTTTCTTTTGCGTTACGAACTTAAATAAAAAAAAACAGTTAATATAATAACTTCAGCTCTTAGTGTAGCAAAATTTGACGAAAAAATCATCAAATTTATGCAACATTTAGTGTGGTTATTGTCTTTTTTATAGAGAAGGTTGTCATTTCTTTTTTCCGGAATGCATGCGTCACCTGATGGTAAATAATCATTGCCGCCCATAATTATCTGCAAATTTATGCATATATATAGATTTATGCTTTTATACTATGTAATATCAGAGAGAGGACCGGAATAGTGAGTGCTCCAGAACTGCTGTACCTCGCGAAGAAGGAGGAGAGTTGGGCTGGATTGGCTGCCAACCTTCGCAAGTCGGGGAGGCATTCTTAGACGAAGTTAGATTTATACTTTACCTACTTACTGTATAACGTATAGGTTGCCGCGGAGGATAGACGAAATAACCGGAACACTAGATAGGTCTATAAAGGAAGCCGTACAAACGTTGTGTACCACTACCATTGCGGGTCAAGATCCGCAGGATTAAGCGAACAAATGAGAAAGAGAAGACAATAACAATAAAGTTCGTAACCACAACTACGACACAAACTAACATAAAAAAGTTCCAATTTTCTACTTTTTTCTTTTCTTTTCTTTGATGGCAATTAGTTACAACTATTATGCCAGTGTCAAATAAAATACAATAATATCCAATCTCTTAAAATGTAACAAGTCAGCTCATCACCATTTTATCAAATCCATTTTACCAAAATCTTCTGTGAACTTTTTAATTCACCTTAAAAAATACGATACTTACAATACACGCATTTATGTCATATCACTTCACTTATACACCTTAATCGAATTATATTGCATAATACGCTACCACAATTAACTGATAATATTATAAGATTATGAAAATGAACTGATGTAAGTTGGCGGGAAAAGTACAATTTTCTACTTGGTCATAGAAAAGGCTTATTAAAGTCATTGAGTCATTCATTAAATCAAGTCATTAAAGTCATTTGATGGCGCAGATTTTACATATTTGGTTTTGGTTGTCAGTTAACATGAACAAATATACATATTGTACATGCATATTTAGATCGGAAATAATTGTTTTAGTTATTATTAATAGTATGAAATAATTGAGTGATAAAAGGCAATGTGATTGAGCTTTTATACGTCTTTGTTCATCTTGTTACATCTCACATTATGCAAATAAAGAATTATTATTATTATTAAACATAAAAATATACTTTAAGTACTGGTCAACTTAAGTTTAATCTGTGGTCTGTAAAATATTTATGAATTCGTAAAATCGTATAAAAACTAAACACAGAAAACTATCAGTGAAATTAACCTGTGTATTATCATTTCAAATATATTACAGCACATACATACATAAATATTTATATAAGTGTATATATTAAACTATAATTGTGTAGCGAAATAATAATTTCCTTATCCAATAACAAAATACATCTTTTACTATACTACTCGTATGTAGTAAACATACGTATATTTTAAAATAATCTATATCAGATTAAACTAGTTTCGAAGTATCTGGTTTTCAATGAATCATGCAGGTACACGTTTATATGCATATTCTATCAATTTAAATACTTGATATGTATTACGGTTGTGAAGAAACGTTTACACTTTGGTTATATTCAAATGTTTAATTAATTAATACTTACATAAAGGAATGAACCTGAAATAAAAGTTTATAATCGAGAAAAAGGTAGAAGAAGAATGGACTACTGTTCCTACTTTAAACGTCGTCGTTCGGTTACAGTATATAAACAATACTTAACAAATAAAAATATGACATTTTACTTTGGAATAGTATTGCTGGCCCTAGGGCCTTAAGTACTTCGTCGGAAGTACTCGCGCACGGGAGGAGGCAGCGAAGGTCTTGGAGGTGACTATAGCGTGACAAAGATGACGACAAGTGCTTACAAAACAAGATAATTAATAACTTTCTATCAGGTGACATATATGCACGTTTTGTCTACCTCTTTCGTATCTTATTCTTTACCATATCTCGCACAAGTAACTCTGTCGGCAGGTTTACATAGCAAATGACTAAAAATCAAATTATTAGTATTATTACATTTTTTATTAGCACAGCCAGCAAATGAGCATGCGGGTCACCTAACGGAAGTAATCACTGCAGCAAACCCGCAACATTAGGAGCATAAACTCGATGCTAGCTTTTAAGGGAAACCCGTCGAATACTCCAATGCTTTTCTCGTATACTCGATTGCTCGATCGTCAACCATCAAGATTTTAAGCACAGTCCCATAATAGGAATAATCGACAGTAATAAAACACATATGAATGCAATAGAAGCGAAGATTGCGAATTTTTTTAATTGACAAATGACAGAATATTCTTATTATGCGGTCGAGAGTTATGATTAATCAATCCTATCGGTGTAATAATCTTCAGAACAACGTCACATTTGCGAGTGGTGATAACATTGATAACTATTACATTCACATATTTAAAACTAATACTGACATTAAAGGATATCACATCACCCGCCTAAATATAGATTTCACAATTGAAACACCGAAAATTAGTTTATTATATTTTCTTTAGCACCATTATCACCCTTTTACTCTGATATTCTCTATCATTTCTTTATATTTTCGTAGATATATAACTGCTTATAATGTACATATACTTATCAATACATTACTTATGAAATTATTTTATTATTATTTTTATTAATTATGAAAATTGCTTGATATTGCGTCTATGACTAGTTAAAATTTGGTTTTAAAATTACAAGTTGGTCAATGAAAGCCGATAACGGCTTAATAAAAGAATTACAGGATCGTTTCCTATATTAACAGTATGGTCTGAGGTATGCAAGGCGAAAGCCTATGTATGTATTTGTTCTTAACAAACTTTCATTAAGACACCGATACGTACGTATAGCTATTATTTTAAATATTTTATCAAGTCATATTTATCTAATCAGTATTTCTGCAACGAACCAACGTACACATAGATAAAGACGAAAAATAGAAAATTTTGCGAACCCCGCCTATGTTTGCTGACCTACATATATTCACGTGGCTGTTAATTATTTTTTAAAACATACAATATTGTCCAACGACACAACTACAACAGTTATATTCGTAAATGTATTTTTATAATATTAAAATTAAGAAGATCTATTTATTTATATATATCGTCGAATTATCAGATTTCATGAATCCATAGGAATAATTTTACGAGAAAAACAAAAACTGAAACCAAGGTTACTCTTAGGTATAAAATGAGTTAATCCCAAAACGTATCGGATGGAAGACTTCGAAAGTCTTATCCGTAAGATGTCAACAAAAGTGAGAAGTGAGAAAATTTTTTTTGAAGTTACTAATCCTAATAATTAGGCCAACGATAAGTAGGTACTGTCATCAAATTATTGAAGTTAATATCAAGTGGTAGATGTGCCAATAATCAATAATGACATGATTTCTCCGTATTCATGTTAAATAAATTCTTTATAAAATATTTAAAATAATAGCTATACGTACGTATCGGTGTCTTAATGAAAGTTTGTTAAGAACAAATACATACATAGGCTTTCGCCTTGCATACCTCAGACCATACTGTTAATATAGGAAACGATCCTGTAATTCTTTTATTAAGCCGTTATCGGCTTTCATTGACCAACTTGTAATTTTAAAACCAAATTTTAACTAGTCATAGACGCAATATCAAGCAATTTTCATAATTAATAAAAATAATAATAAAATAATTTCATAAGTAATGTATTGATAAGTATATGTACATTATAAGCAGTTATATATCTACGAAAATATAAAGAAATGATAGAGAATATCAGAGTAAAAGGGTGATAATGGTGCTAAAGAAAATATAATAAACTAATTTTCGGTGTTTCAATTGTGAAATCTATATTTAGGCGGGTGATGTGATATCCTTTAATGTCAGTATTAGTTTTAAATATGTGAATGTAATAGTTATCAATGTTATCACCACTCGCAAATGTGACGTTGTTCTGAAGATTATTACACCGATAGGATTGATTAATCATAACTCTCGACCGCATAATAAGAATATTCTGTCATTTGTCAATTAAAAAAATTCGCAATCTTCGCTTCTATTGCATTCATATGTGTTTTATTACTGTCGATTATTCCTATTATGGGACTGTGCTTAAAATCTTGATGGTTGACGATCGAGCAATCGAGTATACGAGAAAAGCATTGGAGTATTCGACGGGTTTCCCTTAAAAGCTAGCATCGAGTTTATGCTCCTAATGTTGCGGGTTTGCTGCAGTGATTACTTCCGTTAGGTGACCCGCATGCTCATTTGCTGGCTGTGCTAATAAAAAATGTAATAATACTAATAATTTGATTTTTAGTCATTTGCTATGTAAACCTGCCGACAGAGTTACTTGTGCGAGATATGGTAAAGAATAAGATACGAAAGAGGTAGACAAAACGTGCATATATGTCACCTGATAGAAAGTTATTAATTATCTTGTTTTGTAAGCACTTGTCGTCATCTTTGTCACGCTATAGTCACCTCCAAGACCTTCGCTGCCTCCTCCCGTGCGCGAGTACTTCCGACGAAGTACTTAAGGCCCTAGGGCCAGCAATACTATTCCAAAGTAAAATGTCATATTTTTATTTGTTAAGTATTGTTTATATACTGTAACCGAACGACGACGTTTAAAGTAGGAACAGTAGTCCATTCTTCTTCTACCTTTTTCTCGATTATAAACTTTTATTTCAGGTTCATTCCTTTATGTAAGTATTAATTAATTAAACATTTGAATATAACCAAAGTGTAAACGTTTCTTCACAACCGTAATACATATCAAGTATTTAAATTGATAGAATATGCATATAAACGTGTACCTGCATGATTCATTGAAAACCAGATACTTCGAAACTAGTTTAATCTGATATAGATTATTTTAAAATATACGTATGTTTACTACATACGAGTAGTATAGTAAAAGATGTATTTTGTTATTGGATAAGGAAATTATTATTTCGCTACACAATTATAGTTTAATATATACACTTATATAAATATTTATGTATGTATGTGCTGTAATATATTTGAAATGATAATACACAGGTTAATTTCACTGATAGTTTTCTGTGTTTAGTTTTTATACGATTTTACGAATTCATAAATATTTTACAGACCACAGATTAAACTTAAGTTGACCAGTACTTAAAGTATATTTTTATGTTTAATAATAATAATAATTCTTTATTTGCATAATGTGAGATGTAACAAGATGAACAAAGACGTATAAAAGCTCAATCACATTGCCTTTTATCACTCAATTATTTCATACTATTAATAATAACTAAAACAATTATTTCCGATCTAAATATGCATGTACAATATGTATATTTGTTCATGTTAACTGACAACCAAAAACCAAATATGTAAAATCTGCGCCATCAAATGACTTTAATGACTTGATTTAATGAATGACTCAATGACTTTAATAAGCCTTTTCTATGACCAAGTAGAAAATTGTACTTTTCCCGCCAACTTACATCAGTTCATTTTCATAATCTTATAATATTATCAGTTAATTGTGGTAGCGTATTATGCAATATAATTCGATTAAGGTGTATAAGTGAAGTGATATGACATAAATGCGTGTATTGTAAGTATCGTATTTTTTAAGGTGAATTAAAAAGTTCACAGAAGATTTTGGTAAAATGGATTTGATAAAATGGTGATGAGCTGACTTGTTACATTTTAAGAGATTGGATATTATTGTATTTTATTTGACACTGGCATAATAGTTGTAACTAATTGCCATCAAAGAAAAGAAAAGAAAAAAGTAGAAAATTGGAACTTTTTTATGTTAGTTTGTGTCGTAGTTGTGGTTACGAACTTTATTGTTATTGTCTTCTCTTTCTCATTTGTTCGCTTAATCCTGCGGATCTTGACCCGCAATGGTAGTGGTACACAACGTTTGTACGGCTTCCTTTATAGACCTATCTAGTGTTCCGGTTATTTCGTCTATCCTCCGCGGCAACCTATACGTTATACAGTAAGTAGGTAAAGTATAAATCTAACTTCGTCTAAGAATGCCTCCCCGACTTGCGAAGGTTGGCAGCCAATCCAGCCCAACTCTCCTCCTTCTTCGCGAGGTACAGCAGTTCTGGAGCACTCACTATTCCGGTCCTCTCTCTGATATTACATAGTATAAAAGCATAAATCTATATATATGCATAAATTTGCAGATAATTATGGGCGGCAATGATTATTTACCATCAGGTGACGCATGCATTCCGGAAAAAAGAAATGACAACCTTCTCTATAAAAAAGACAATAACCACACTAAATGTTGCATAAATTTGATGATTTTTTCGTCAAATTTTGCTACACTAAGAGCTGAAGTTATTATATTAACTGTTTTTTTTTATTTAAGTTCGTAACGCAAAAGAAACGATAATCATATTCTCCTTATAAGCAGCCGCAGTCGTGTTGCGTTATCAGGTATATCTTATACAAACAGTCCGGTTTAGTATACAACGGGTCACTATTGATTTTGACTGATTAAGACCACAAGTGCCCGTTATTTTATCTACGTCTTGGTTATAGCGCTGGCATGCAAGGGCAAGACTTGACATTTCGGCCCGTGATTATGGAGTTTAGAAGAGACTAAATGTACGTATTTCGGGATCATGAATGTTATTTACGGTGACGAGATTATAATAATAGTAATAATGTATGTGTCATGTGGCGCGTTGATTCAACTGTCATTGTAACCATAGTGGTCTCTGTGAATGGACTTATCGGTAAAAATATTGACGTCCACCTGTCCAAGTTAGGTTTAGGTAAGTGGGTTAAATTCAAAATTCAAAAAGCAGCTATATTGTGCACGGCTAGGATCGTGAGAAGGTTCCTCTCCTTGGATGCATAATCCTTCGTGTGCTTGGTTTATCCCGCCACGAAGGTTATTAATGGAGTCAGGCGTTACTTTGCGGAAATCCATCACTATATGGACAGTCAAAAGTTTTACTTAGCTAAGATCCATCTTATCTAAGTTCTTAAGGATCTTAGCTAAGTAAAACTTTTGACTGTCCATACCGCCACGAAGGATTAATAAACCTAGTTTATTTAAGTTAATAATATTATTTTTATAGAGATTTTTTTATATTAATAATATAGTTATTAAGAGAAAAATATGTAAATATTAATAATATATTTATTGATCATTTACGAGTTTACAATTGTGTTTTACTGCCTGCCGAACTAGGGCGAACCCTGACCTACGGCAGACAGTTCCCTTCTATGACACATTTATGAATTGTAAATAAGTAGATTAAAGTACATATTTGTTTATAAATTGTAAGCATGAACTCGCAATCACGAATCAGTCCAATCTCAGTATCAGTATTTGAAAATGTTTGAAGCAAAACTAACTACAAATGTCAGAATACTTAAAAAATTACTACTCAACTGTTTCATTTTAAAACTCCTCAACAGCAGTAGAGAGGCTAGTGATCCAAATGCATCTCAGATGAGGTCGAAGCCTCTACTTGAATCACTTCGCACCAGATTCAAGTTTATATGACTGTTAAGAATCACGATGGAGTATACACATATGTACCTTCATAAGAACTTCCAGCGTAAGACTTTTCCATTATATTTTCCTTCACGCCAAACCTAGTTGTTATTTAATATAAAGAATATGAATTAATTTAACAGAACAAGCATCAGAATCGAGATTCGATTTCGATCTATTCGATGAAGCAGGGATGTAAACTCCTATGGTATCGAGTAATGTAATGGATTTCCATTAGAACTTAAATCCCTTGCTCAGCATATACATATAATACAAAATATCGACATAACCTAACATAATAACGTGTCGTCTTAAAAGCGAAACAATTGAGAAAAAAAATAAATACAAGAAGGTTAACTAAAAATAGTTTCAAAATATTATGATTAAAATGAGGGTATGGAGAATTCACAATAAACTACCTCCGATTTTTTTCTCTGTAGTAGAATCTACAGATTGTTCTATATTTTTACATTCTTACAGTATTTTGTTATTGTTATTACATAAAAGCTAATACTAAGGTATTTTAAGCTTTTATAAGATTACCTTTATATTTATGATTTATATTATTAATTTTATATATTAGTAATTAACTGAAAAATTACCTCTGGTTATTGCGAGATATTACCGTTCAGGTATTTAAAAAAAAACGCATAGATAAATAATACTTAATCAGAATTAATTAATTTGAAATCTTAGTCCAAGCAATCTTTATTTGTCGTAGATCATAACAACTGCCAGTTGTGCAAATATTTTATGTAACTATTTCATCAGGTAACATATAACATAAATGAATAGCAACAAATCAGTGAAATGCTACCAACATTCGGATGCATTTGGTATGCCAATGTGAACTTTAGGCAGAAAGATAACGGTCTTATTTTTATTGTACGTTTATCATGACAACATTTCACTGTCCGTAGTTCTATCTCTTTCTGATGTCGGAGGCGTGATTCGCCATTTCAGTTGGAATTTCGCAGCGCTACTGAGTAAAACATAGCCGTCTCCGTCTACCACTGCGACCCTTGACCTAATCCATTTTAGTGAATGTAGCCGGCACATTTTGCGAATCGATTATTATTAGACGGAGTATTCTAATATCTAATAAGGATCGAAGAATTTTGCTATAATATTAGTTCAAATATTATAGCTTTCATTTTAATTATTCCATAATAATTATGACACTTTATCGCGATAGCTATCCATAAGTTCATTTCTAGAGTGACACTAATGTATTCGTTGCTTCAGTGAATTTAATTTTAACGATGTAAGTTCACCAAACATTCATATTAAGGGACTTCCTCCTTCACCTTCGCGTGCGAGTTTAAATAAATAGGCATAAAACAAAAGCTCTGAAGGTTTATATGATAGTATTTATAATTTCGTGCAAAAGTACGAGCGGCGGTATTAATGTACAAAAGCAAAAAAAATACTCGCTCATAAGTTTTTTTACAATTTGGCCCTAAGTAGTTTATGACTCGAGTAACTTCAATATTTATGTACTTTTTTAGTACCAAATTTACCATGAATCTCATCTTTTATTTATTTATATACATAAAAAAATACAGTGAAGTCATAGAAATATCAGTCTCGACAGTGTTAGAAGGAGGGCCATAGACCATAGAATAAATTTTATCATAAAAAGTCAGATGCTACTTTGTGAGAACGCATTTTTAGATAGACTATCAAAATTTACTTTGCTAAAATTTGGGTAAGAGAAAATTTTGGAAGAAATAGAAAAGTAATTCTGTAATTCGCACTTCTTTCATAAACACAATATGACTTTATTGATTTATTTATAGCGGATTTTACTAAAGTAAGTTCTGACTGTCCATAAACTCCTTTGCAAAAAAAACACCACCTTACAATTATTGGCTTTTCTATGGAAAATATTATAATAACATTTTTACTATATCATAAACTTAGATGACTAGAAATTTCTTTTTTTTTAACACTTAAATCCCAGAATCAAAAAAAAAAGAGTACGCTACTCCAGTTACCTAGTGTCCAAGATAGGCGATTTCTAGCGAATCTCAATCGAGCAAGTAGCGAGCGCACGAAGTAACTAGGGGGTCCGTCCATAGGCTAACTTGTGCTCCTCGTACTCCTTCAAGGTTTCTTCTGAGATCTATGTAATTGCATTTGCGGTTTCTCAGCGCCTGAGCGTCACTAAAAAGCGGTGATTGTGTGCAACGTTTTCTCCCAGAACCTTGCCTTCTCTGAACGGAACCTTTCTCTTGGTATCGAGTCTTTGGACGGTTGAACGACTCACGTTTAACTGCTGTGAGACGCAACATTGGCTGCATCCCTCTTCCAGCAGCGCTATGATTTTACTAGCTCGCATTGCTTTTTCTGCCATTACAATAAACACAAATATATCTGTTATTTATATATACACTAAGTCACAATAAAGCAGGATGAATCGACAAACATAAATTATTCTATTAAATATAAAAAGTTCGTTTCGTAATAATGGCCTGATAACCTTCTAACAACAAACCCGCGAAAAGTAAAAAGTCACAAACTAAAAAAGGGATTATTTAAAAAAAACAAACGCTTAGAATATGGAATTAAGTATATTTCATACCCAGACTCTTTATTAAATGCCAATAACATGGTTTGGCTATTAAAAGCTCTTTAGAACTAAATTAATTTATACCAATAATGTAGAAAAATCAAAACCGTTTTGATTTTTGTGCGTATATTGCTTATCAATTGTGAATCATTAATTTTCTTAACATTTTAAGGATTTGCGTACGATAAGGATGTAAATTGAAATGAGTGTACAATAATTTGAAAAGTGTTACATTCGCTTTAATAAATATATGAAGGAACGTTTATCTAGCAATGAGATTAATATAACAAAACTTAAGGCTTTGTGACGAAGCTACCGCCTTAATAAGACATATATATGGGACATATGGGGTAAATATATATAACAAGTATTTACTCAAAGTCTGAGTGCCCCGCCAATTCGATGGTGTGCAGGTTAGCGTCCATTCCCCTGTTCCCGTCCATAATAGGGAAGTTCATGTCTAGCAGTGAAACTATGTAGGACAATAATAATGCAGGATAAATATAGCGATTTATAGTAATATATAAAACAATATGTGGTTTATACAGTTTGTAATAGCTAGTAAGTTTGTAATAGATCATGTATTGTATAGGCATATAGTGTATAGCCATTGTTTCTACATAGCTATAAGATTGTATATAATAAAAACCAGTTTATTTAGCCAAGTACAACCCCAATTTAATAATTTACTAATATTTCGAAATCGTAGGAGTTTTATTACTCAATATCTACAATTCAATTAATACAATTTAACGATTTAATTGTACTTCTATTCATCTTCTTTTCAAAAGAGTTATTCCCATCATCGGTTGCATATACCAATTTTTTTCAGTTTTCAACATACATGTATTGTTCACGGATTACCAATGCTACATATAACAAGCAGACCTTAACTCAATATCTAGTAAGTTGATTTCCACAAAACACTGATGGCCATGTCAATAAATTTTTGTGTTTTACGAGCACCACTAAACACTGGTAGCCAGCGCAGTCCTTGGTTTTATGCCCCATAACAATGACAAATGATCATTGAGTTTAGCTGAATCCAACAATTTGAATCGATCGCTGTTCGTAAATTCTCTCGGAAACAATTATATTGTAAGGTTTAAACTGCACGTCAACGCATCAATACTGCACATTGAATGCATTTTATATGCATTGACTTAATAAGCAGATGTTTATAGTTTATTAATATAATATTACATATATATAGTAGCATTATGTGCGAAAGGGATGCCGGCTCATACGTAGAACACATCCGCAGCAAATAAATGACTAGCTTCGCTAGAGGTTTTAGCCTTTGCCAAAACTATTATTCTACAAATCATAGGTATCTTTTAAAAGCTCGGGAAAGTTTGAATTTGGAATATAATTTCTGAGGTAATGTAAATTCATGTGTTTTCTACATATGACAACACAAACACTACTTTTAATTTACGTAGCATTATAGCCCAGGCGGGTAAACAATTGTTTTGGTTAATAAATACATACTTAATTTCGTAAACTGTGATATATTTCAATCTTTACGAAATATATTAAGTGTTAAATACGCGCCAATAAATTTATTTCAGTACAAAATGTTTTTCATTACAATATATTTTATGCTGAAAGGATTACCTTTGCTTAAATTGTCTTGTAAATTATTACCTAAATATAAGTCCAAAATATGAATTCTGTATTTACTTTTTATCACTTCCGCCTCGATCAAGCGTGGTAGATTAATGTCCCTTCCCCTAGAAATGGAAACTATATAGTCTTGAAAAATTTGACTATAAAATATTATTTCTGTAAAGTAACTATTACTGCCTAAGGATTTATTGAGAGTAAAGAAGAGAGAAAGAATTGACAGAAAATTTAGAGGTTGTGGCTTTAGATATTTTATAAAATACCTACTGCCAAAGAATATTAAAAAATACCACTAAATGCAATAAGAAAAAAGGAAACCAACATTTTCTGTGATTCATTTATAAAATATGACATACATTTAACAATATTAATAAACAAAGCTTTATGCATAATAAATAAAACAATAAGAAATGTAACCCATTGTCATTTCAACGAACGTTCACTATTATCTTTCCGCTGACAAATGAAGTCAAACATTGGCTGGTCGTTGTACGCTAGAATGTGCGCTCGAGATCCCGTCGTAACGTAGTTAACACTATATATTTAGGCTTAAAAATATATAATAGATGATTATTTTTGATGCATAATGCACTCGTTGTGTCCTCGACGGCATTGTCGATGGAAAGGGTTAAGCCGATTTAGATCGGACAGATAGGAACACGAGCGCGGGATGCTAATTCTAAATGCAAGCCCGCGTTTGCATATACACGACAATAATTCAAATTCCGAAAGAATGGAATCCTTTAAGTTGACAGATGCGAAGTCAGATTGACGGATGATGTATGACTTGCTCCCAAAACATCAATTCGCATTAAATAAAACCGGAGACAAATCGTTTTGTTACTCGAGTGCGTAATTGAAATTGACATTTCAAGACATAGTTATAACTGATTTAGTTGTCAGTAGCGGCAAGCTAGTTTAGATCTTAATTCACCTACTTTATAATACTAGATAACAGCTTTCTGGTGACTTGTCATAAAATACAATTTATTATTATTACATAATTAATTTAAAAATATACTAATTAGAGATTATCTAGTAGTAACAAAATAAAAGAGAAGTATGTTTATATTAATATAATTAATAATAGATTTAAGATGAGTTCAGTTTTTTACAAGTAATATTATGGGTTTTAACTTTGTTTATTAATTAATTATTTCTATCATCCTGATGATAATGTATCACCTACCTACATCAATTTATCTTTTTAACATCGTGTCCATCCTATGGTTGTTTGGAAGAAATTAGAGATATATACTATTAGAGATAAACCCGTCATTTGTATATACATATTACGAACAATAATTGAATAACTATTTTTGGTATACGATAAAGAATATATCTATCTATCTATTAAGGGTACACTGGTATTACGAGTACAAAAAATCGAGTGTGATCTGACCGCACAGAAAGTGTGGGGCGACCTATGGACGTGTGTTGGTTCACCATCTTTTGGTCAACTTCTTCTGATGTTATTCGTAAATTGCAACCTTATTTGTAATTCTCTGATTTAGCAAACAGAAATGGCAATAGGCTAGATACGGAGAACTGACATAAGCTAGGGTAGACAAGTACTGGAGTAAAAGACCGCGTCTTGGCAAACATAGTGTGGGACACCCTCCGGCCAGAAGGAGACCAGTAGAAACTGGACGCGTGGCGCCTAATATCAGGCCATGGATCGGGTCAGATGGACATCCAGCAGTGGACTTCCGCAGGCTGTTGATGATCATTATATAAGAGGCATGTCTAGCATTAAACTCCTTTATTGATAATAAAATTGATTATGATATTAAATTTCCCATTACTATCCATCTTAAAATCTTACTACATCAATTAAACAATATATGGACGACAAGCTTAAGTATAGAGTAATTTAAGAATATTATAAGCAAATAAATAAAAACATCAAGCTATAAAAATTACTAAATAAATTGTTGAATATATTTTCTAATTATGCATTTTTTATTATCAGCCTGGGTCAAAAACCAGCATATTGAAGTATTAATTGACGTTAATTGTTTATTTTTATAAATATTATTAGGATATCGGTTAGTTAAAAAACATATTCGTAGAATGGGTAGTCTAATTATCACTCACAGAAAAATTATTGATCAATGTGTTTTATCTTTAGAACCTACATAGTCAATGATACGGTAATTTTTCCCCATATATTATTATTATTATTATATATTCACGCCTATCCCCCGCAGGGATTGGCAGAGACTACAGAGCTCCATCCGATAACATTATTTCCCCATATAACAAATACAAATTTCAACAAACCTGTCAAAAAAGTATTAAAATCAATAATCGAATCATCATTATATCACGATATCATCACTATAAAAATACAGAACATCATTTGCGCGTTCAAATTCTTAACCAATTAGTGGTGCTTTTTAACTTGTATTACGTCTGACAGCCGTATGCTTCCAACCCTAAAATTTAGCTACCGTGTCTCGTGGGTGTCGAGAAAAGCAATTAACGAATTTTTCAACTATTTTCGTTGTACGTGCGATGGTTAACTGTGTGTTTATATTAAATTTATATTAAAATTAAGGTAGTGCAACGTATATACGTAACGTTGCCTTTTGGGACACTTATAATAACGAGAAATGCTCTGTACTTTTTGCGTTTGAGATTAATTTTGGCAAAATTCATTCGTAAAAAATCAACTATTAAATTATTGACGTTACATTTTGTTTGTTTATTATTATTGACGAATTAAATAATTCATAGTTAATGATGGCATGCTCTTCATAATAAAATTATGAGGAGGCCTCATGCACAGCAATGGGACATATATGACTATATTAAAAAAACAGATGTCAAAATAAAAAATACAACAAGAAAAAATACTGTATAACTGCTAGGTATACGATTTAAAATATTCTCTGTCGAGTGATTAGTTCATGAGATCAAACTGGGTATGCGACGAGACTTACTCCAAACGTCATTAAATGTGACAAAAAAGGATTTAGTCTGGTCTTAATAAGGAAGGACTTAACTAACCGTGGTAAAAATTCCAGTTGCTAAAACACTCCGTTGACTGAAAATAATATTGTTCTTTCAATTTGCAGCTTCTTTATATAATATTAACATAATATATGAAAAAAAGATATAGTTTTAATTAATTATTGATCTTGTAAATGCATAACGATAATCATTTGAAAATTACCAAACACAGAATAACAAACAAAAATTCAAGGAACCTCACTTTTTAGATTAGGAAGATCCGCGAACGAGCATTTCATCCTCAAGATAATTAGGTAATATAAAGAATCTTACAAACTCGTAATGTGTAAAAATAAAGTTATATATTCTTTGAAAGTTACATTGAAAAACGTGTAACTCATTCAAGAAGTATCACTAATTTTATCGGTAAAATAATATTTATAATTTATACAAAAAAATATTTATAATAATTTAAACAAAAAACTAGTATTCTAATTTACTCCTGTATTTCAAGTGATGTCATGTACAATCAATAACAAAAGATTAATTAACAGAATAAGAAGCAGCTAAAATTTAAAAATCAAATGCATAGTTCAGATAGATAGATATATTCTTTATTGTACACCAAAAAACAATGTTATATAATTATTTATATACAAATGGCGGTCTATAAGACCTAATAGCGATTTCTTCCCGACAATCGTAGGATGGACATAATGTTAAAAAGATAATTTGATGTAGGTTGGTGATATATTATCGTTATGATGATAGAAAAAATTATTAATAAACACAGATAGTGATTTTTGACAAGCTATTTGTAAATTAGGAGAGACTTCGCTTGTCTCACCTCCAGTGGCATCAAACTCCATAACCGAACAGCCTGTACAGTGAAAGATTGGTCAAAGAATTTGGTATGATGACATTTTAATATTAAATTTTCAGACGTTCTCAAATGCCTCGAATGAGATAGTCTTGAGATAAGAGGGGAAAGATGGATTAAATAAAATAAAGAGAGATAAGAGAGAGTACGTGAGCATTCCGGTGAAGGCGAATGGGGGGGGACCACTTGAGCTTAGTGCGGAAATTCGAAACACCACAAACTTATACAGAAATTTTGAAGGCGGTCTAGTTTTGTTAGGTTATAACAATAACCTTTATAAGGTTAAAATAGCATACGTCAGCATAATCGAGGACTAGAAGGGTTGGGCGTCCGAAATTAAATTTTTATAACAATATATCCCCAGGTTCTTTACTTCTTAACGTATTGGGATTTCGATGCTTTCGAAATAAATTTTGGAAAGTTGAGTCAAATTCGACTTTGCTAACATTTTTGGACTGCCCATTATTACAACTTGTATTTTTACCGGATTAAGTAACAGACCGTACGATTTGCTCCAACTTGATATTCGAGTTAAGTCGACATTATTTTTTTGTATCGCTGTAGGTAACTCATCAAAAGCATCTTGGGTATATATTTCAACATCATCTACATAAAGGTGATAGGAGGAAGAAAGGTTTGCGAAAATGGAGTTTATAAAAATTGCTAAAAGTAATGAAGATAAAACACAACCTGAGGAATGCTAGCCGTAATCGTCCACCAAGATGAGAAATTATCATCTATGCGTACACATTGCCGACGCCCGAGCGGATAGCTGCAAAACCAACCATTGGAGATATGGTAATAGAGCCAAGAATACCCAGTAGAATGTTAAAATCAACATTAGTAAAGGCATTGCTAAAATTTCATAAAGAAAGAACTGTTAATTTTCCATTGTCCATACCAAATCTAATGTCGTCCGTAATATTTATTAATGCTGTGGCCGGACTATGGCCGCATCAAAAACCAGACTGTAAGGGATTTACGAGATTTTTGGACAGGAAAATACTTAATTGGTTGTAGACCAGTCGTTCAAGAAATTGATGACTGACACAAATTATAATCTATGGATAGAATGCTCTTCTTAACATCACAAACAGTGAATCGGTTGAAGACGAAAGGAGGATAAGTTGAAGTGGGATTTGACGAAAGACATCTTATAATATAGTTTGTAGTAACACCATCAAATATACTAGATGAGGAGAAATGTTGATTGAGCGACTCGGTATTGAGATTATTAGGTTTATACAAAGATATTGGGTTTGAGTGTATGAGGCTTTCCAACTCCCATAGAATGAAGGAACTTCCAGACTATTGCTGGATTTCCATTTTCGACTGATTCGTGAATGTGGCGGCGCTGTACACCCCTACACACCTTATTGCAGTGATTTCAGATTACGATGTAACGTTTAGTTAGATTTACAAAAATATATTACTAGCCATAAATTCTTTTCGAAATCGAGTCTTATGATGTTTAATCTATTGAAAACTCAATTTAAGACGGCTAAACAAAATGAAAATTCTCCAATGTCAACACTTGTTTCAGCGAATGTACAATGGTGGCTGAGCAAATGCGTGGGTGGGCTCGTCGTTTTCCCGCAACCCCGACAGTTATATCAATAAATTGATGACTTGTCGATGTTATTCGCATTTACTTTCATAAAGCCAGCTGGTAAATAACGAATTTGTTGAATTTTTGAATTAATTTTCAAAACAATAACTTAGCTATATACGGTAGCTGAAGTAAACAAAAATATTTAAATATTATATTATTAGAGTTAAAATTTCTCGGCAATATTCTAAATAAAGTTAAACAACAACAATAAAAAAATATTGCAACAAAAGTTTATTTTATAATAAATAATATAATATTGAAAAATTATAAGGAATATAATTGTATTAGTTGTAATTCACAATTTGGAACCGACTTAAAATTTATTGTTACAAGCTGGGGTTCGGGATCGGGAAAATGAAAGTTTCATATTACGCAAACCCATCGAAAGTTCTAGTATTCCCAAAATTCGAAAATGTTTCAGCAATAAGTAGTCTTTCAAAAAAATTCTAGTTCATTAAAAAATCTAGTTCGTTATTTCTTTTTTGTTCTTAAAAAATCTTTTTAATTATCTAAACTCGATTGTTTTTATCCATTTCATGGCATGATAAGGTTCCTCCACGAAATTTATAAAAGTTGAAATTGGAAAAAGTTTGCTTTTATTCATTTTGAATATAAATATGGACTTTAAAATATTATACAATAATCCCATGAAGATTTTTCTACAATCCTATGAAATGAAATGAAAAGTATCAGCCTGTTTTTTTTTAATTCGGTATTATATGAATTTGAAAGTATTTCAAATTGCATAAATATATTTTCTCAATAATTATCAATATAGTTTTTGTACTTCGGTAACTTTCTGTCCCTTTTTCTTTAATTCATTCCATTACGGTTCTGGAAAGCTTTTTCTTACATCGTAGCTTAAACAAACTTTTAACTACCCACCCTTATTTTCTAAAATATTTAATTCAAAACATTATATATTTACTGTCCATAACAATTATTATTTAATATTTTGGACAATAAATATCTAGTGATTTGGACAATAATACTCCAGTCTTATGAGTGAGATGACAGAAATTTTCGGGCCACTGCCCACGCCCGGCGACAAGTGTGCAAGTATACTTCGTGAACAGGTACGCAGGTAAAATGGCGGACGTAGGTCGACGATGTCCGCCAACATGCTAGGAAAATTTAGTCATTACTTTAATTAAATTTTTCGTAAGTGATTCGAGGAACGAAAAAATAGGACAAAAATGGATACGTGTCTAATTCATCCTAAACGCAGTGACCTCTATCTTACCGACGACCTTTGCAGTGGAAGTTGGGATGAAGAAAAACGTTGAAAAACTGTCGCCCATGAGGTTAGCTGGCAGCGAATGGTCGAATTTTTTTATAGTCCTATGTCCCAGACGTGGGGTAGAGGGCGTTCACAGTGCTTCTCCATTGGGATCGGTCTTGAGCGACGCGCTTCACTTCAGGCCACATCAATCCGATGGATTTCATCTCGGCCGCTACGAAGCGCTTCCAGGTGTGTTTGAGTCAGCCTTGCTTCCTTTTCCCTTGAGGAGTCCATTCTAGCGCCTGTTTGGGAATGTGATCAGGGTTCCTTCGGAGAGTATGGCCTCCGAGTTTACTTGCGGCGCAAGATTTGAAGTCCATTCGGCGGTTCGTAAAAAAGATCCAGTATATTTGTCGCGAATGGTCGTATAAATCCATAGATTGAGCTGGACTATACAGCCCTATGCAGGCTGCGGCAGACTGTTAATTGATTGATTGTAATAACCTCTTAATTCAAAATGATGTTATGTTAAAGCAATGTTTAAAACCAAAGTCACCTACATAGCTCTTCAAGTTAGCAGACTGAAGTGGCAATGGGCTGGACATGTTTGTCGAAGAACCAACAAACGTTGAAGAAGACGAATGTTGGAGTGGAGACCGCGACTCGGCAAACGTAGTGTGGGACCCTGATAGATGGTGCGACGATCTGCGCAAGGCGGTTGGCAGAGACTGGATACGTGTAGCCAAAGATCGTGCTAGGTGGCGCACCTTGAGTGAGGCTTATGTCCTGCAGTGGACTGCCGCAAGCTGATATTGATATTGAATGTTTAAAAAAAATGCAGTAAATTTTTTGCTTAAAAATGAATAAAAAATTAAATTATAAAAGTACTTAGAATCTTATTGTGGTAGACACCCATTCGACTGTAATTAATTAAATTTTAATTTTTTTTAATATGTTATCTTTCTGCACTCCCTCTGCATATGAACGTTTGCAATACTAAATTTCAAACTCGTAATGACGTAATGGCATGTTCTTTTAGACGTTAACGCGTTCTACAGCAGTCCTATATATATATATATATATATATATATATATATATATATATATATATATATATATATATATATATATATAATATATGTGTATATATATATATATATATATATATATATATATATATATCACTTTTTAATTTTGTACCTTCTAAATCTTAGACTTCTACGTTACCTTTATTCTCTACTCTACCTCATTTATTTTTACATAAATTAAAAAAATATAATTCAGAGAAATCAAAGATGTGAAAAACAAATGATGGCTATAAATGTGTACCTTTTTTAGGAAAATTTATTGAAAATAATTTTAGAATGTGAAATGAGTGTATGAAATCTTAATGGATCTCCCCAGGAACCAACTTATTGTTTTTGGAAGCTTTTCTGGAAGCTATTTCAAAATAAGCGTCAATGTTTTAAAAAAAAGGGTAAAAAGGTTTTTCTTCACCTTTTTTTGATGTGTTTAAATTGATAATTAAAAACATGAACACAATATTTGGTTCAAATACGCATATAAAGAGCCTATTATTGTTGGTAAAATAGGAAAAGCAAAGATTTATTCGAATTCAAATTCTTTATTTTTTGACACAAGAATGAAACAAGGTAATTCGTCAAACAGCAGTCTATTAACAATTAAATTTCTACCCCTATTTCAGAATGAGATTCCTCTAGACAGAGGAGAATTATATTTGCCATATGTAATTTTAAAAATTAAATAATTTTATTACCTGTTAAATTATGCGATCGCTTTATTCTTACATTTTAAATGAAACATAAAAACCATTTTATAGTAAGTATTCTATAGATATCCATTTTAATAGTTCGTTGTCGCGTGAGACCGTCCGTTATGTTCGTGGTGACATCATCGCGCGGTCACACCAATTCTGAAATATATACAAAAAATATTTTCTCGATTTGAGTAGCTTTTTCTTTATCGATTTAGGTTAAATACCTCCATTAAATATTTTCTTACTTTCTTATTCGTGACTAAAACTTAAGCTTTATTCAATATCATCAATACAACCATTCCAGGAGGAATAGACTATGTGTGTCCAAGGCGGATCGACGGGGCACTCTGACCCGTATACCGTTACCGTAACATTACTGAATCTTAACTGAAAATAATATATAGAGGCTATAACAGCTCGTTTGAGAATGCTCCTTCACATATTCAAAAGGCTAGAACGTATTGCTGACAGAAGAATAAAAAAATTTGTATGCACGGCACTTTGTACGAGTATGCTTTATTATTGCGTTATATGTTGGGAAGCGGCTTACGCTACACTCATATGAAAAGGGCTGAAAGAACAATCTTAAAGGTAGCATATGGCAAACCGCTGAGGTATCCTACCAACTCCTTATCCAAAGAGTGTGAAACTTTAACAATACGACAGATTTATATTTTAGGCTATAGTAACACGGTTCCACAAAACGGCTCTCAGGACTGTCGCAATATTTCAAAAAACGCAAAGGCGAATAACATGGCAAACACCATATGTAAGGTCGAGGCGGCGAGGAGAACCCCGCACTTCATGGGACCACACATGTACATAAAAGTAAGTCGAACATACTAAACTGCACCCAATTTACGTGTAGAAGGGAGGTTGTTAGCTGGCTGCTGAATTTGAATGAGAAGTATGCGGAGAGCCTGCTTTTCGAAACGATAATTTAAAACTCATACCACAGAATCCTTACAGATATACATACACACACACATCTGTACAAAGGAGGATTCGGATAAGAGAGTGCAGACACACAAGACACAAAAGATTTTCTCATTAAAAGTGCAAAATATACAATTAGATTTACCGATAAAGGAGTAAATTATTAAATATAATCATAGTTAAACATCTCATATTATACATTTAAATTGAATAATATAACGTATAATTTATGACCCATGCTAATGAGATACACAGCGAATGTTCCGTTACCACTTGGACGGTCGACACAAAATCAGATTCATTCACAAAAATCCGTGAGCAAGGGTAAATATACAAGCTAGTCTGTTCGAGAGGAACAGGTTTCAATTATGTTATTATGATATAAGAAATGTTTTATGGTTAAGCAGATATTTTTATTTCAAAGTAATTTTTAACAATTTTGGAGCAACTAAAATACTAGCTAGAAAATTTATAACACCCGTTTTTTATTATACATGATTATGATAATGATAGCAAATATAAAGTAAAACAACAAAACAAAATGTAAAAAGAAATGAATATCCAAAGATGTCAGAATAAAAGGAAATGTATATAATAATGTGATGCTTTGCAATAAAGAAACATAAGCTTACAAATTTAGAAGTTCAGCTATTAGTAGGCTAAGTTGTAGCCTTACTTAGTTAGAAGTAGGTATCCAATGAAACAAGACTTTTATGTGACGACGAGTAAGTCCTGTTTTAAGATCAATTGATAAGTTCATAGGAACTTTTATTAGGTACCCATAGATCAAATTCACAAACATCTTCATTCGAATTGAGATTGATAACATAAAATAAAATTTATCAGCATTATGCCAAATTCTATGAGTTGAAATTTAATTTAATCCATTACAGAACCAACATTAATTACATTAGTATCAAATAATTGTAATACACCTTTTGTCGTGATCATGCGATCAGCTCATGTTAAAGAGACAGACAGGCTAGCCACGAGCCCTATGACAAGGCGACTCACTTACCAACTATTGTTTGAAAGTCACCGCGGCAATTAGAATTTATTACAATACTTACCTATTTTTAAATCGCGGTACATTTATTGTCTATCTCATTTTCTATCATCATCACCTACAACATATAAAAGCCCACTGCCGGAAATAACATATTTCCCAAGGGGAGAAAATTTGCTTATAGTCCCCACACTGGGCTAGGTGAGTTAGTACTTCAATGCAAAGCTCTCGCGCTGACCATACCGACCTAGCTTTAGTTTTGAAATGATTATAACACTCAGTGTATCAGCCGATCTATCCGTCTGTAAATTAACAGGCTGCACCGCATGCATATGATGAGGTTGATAATTCCTATAACCCGATTTCTATAAATGAGTATAAAAAAAATTAAATGTTATACATACAAATCAAGTATTATAAAGCTATTATGAACTTAATTAGGGTCCATCAATTTCTAGTTACCGTTGAAAATCTTTCACTAAACGTTTGATCTTATCGCATCTCAAATTCCTTTTTTTGAAATGTAAAATATGCACAATTTCGTCTAATGACGGAATCGTGCACAACATGCTTACTTTAAAATGTTGATAGCATCTGCACAATATTTCCGGAGACTGCGTGGGTGTCGCAGGTTCGTTTCCCGGACCGAAAATGTTTGAAAAGGTAACTTCACACACTTACACACAGCACTTCCTCTTGACATGGGGTCATAATCTTACAATCTACATAAAACATGCCTTTTTTAGTTTTTAATAAAAATATTAAAATTCAACTTTATTCGCATAAAAGCTTGACATATTTTTGTTCGTAATAATGAAAATACTTATGACATTTAAGCATCTGCGAGCACCATTCATTGAAACAAGTAACGGACAAATAGTAATCTCTCGTCTCGGCAACGCCATTCAAGAGTGTTTGTACAGTCAAGACGAATTTTTATATAATCGTAGAATGTATAGTATTTTACACAGCTTTTTGATAAATAATTACTTTAGTTATTGTTATACATCAATTCCTTTATCAGAAAAACATTGAACCATTTGAATAATTTTTAAAGAAAATAAACACTAATAGAAATTGACAATAATAAATAAGCCCAGATAAATATTCAGTTTATTATTGAAAGTAAAATGTTCTATGTATTTTCCAGAAATAACAAGGTAAATAAATACTTTTTTCTTCCGAATATACATAATAATAAATTATTAGCGTATTTGTATGTGTGCTCCAAGCAGACATTTTTATGAGTTTGTGTGTGTGAAGTGTAACTCGTTCTGAAACTTTGACGTGTGCGTCTGATGTGTACATAAGAGTCGCGGCCGTGTGCGAGGCGCGTGCGCCGCATTCCTTTGCGTAGTCATTCATACAGACTTGAAAGCGCCTTGTCTTATTTGTCTATAATTTTTTGTTTTAGAACGTACATTTTTTTTTTTTGACTTTAATTTTAAATTGAATTGTTTTCAGCCGTCTAAGAACCGTTGAATGAGTTTTTAAAACCATATTCTCAGTCTTTTTAGAATTATTGTTGTAAATATATATTTTAAACCACTTCTTCTTCGTCTTACTAAATGTAGTTTATTTATTAATAACAAGAACACGACATGTTGGTATAACCGCTGGAGTAGAGGAGTATTGGAGTGGAGATGACGCCTGATGGAGCGACGATCTGCGCAGGTTGAATGGCAGAAACTGAATGCGAAGAGCCGAAGATGGGGCTATGTGACGCATCCTGCACTTACCATGTCCTATGCACAGTAGAGGAATGTCACAGGCTTTTGATATCAGACACAGCGTGCCTTATAATGCGTTGTAGATAGAATTCGCACGCCACCAAAATGTAATTATACTAATTCAAAAATTTTGTTGTCTATGGGCGGCGTTTATTACTTTCCATCAGGTGACACGCCTGCTCGATTGCCTTCTTATCCCGTTTAAAAAAGCTTTTCCAAGTGTACGATCAACAACTCATAGAAGTTTCAAAAGAATGGTTTTGAAAGGGATAGAGGACATACATACAAAGAAACATTGATTTTTATTTATATGGATAATTGCGCCCATTATGCCTTATTTGTTATATATTTACGGTAAATATACTTTCTCTGCGAGCAAAACTTTAATTTTTACACATTAAGTTAATATAGCAAAAAATTGTAGAGATATCAATAGCTTTTACGATTTTATAGAAAAGTCTTATTTGGAGACATTTTTTGCTATAATATATTCACTGACAATTTTCAACATTCGTTAAAATGGAAATAATTTTAATGATTTAGCCGTGAAATGCTCCATTAAACAAAATATGAATAACTATGAATAATATATACGTTCTATTGAAACTAGTGAATTTATTCGAAATAAATTACACGCCAAATAAGGAAATAAATCACCATCGCAATTTTTTTCTATAGTAATGGTTCTTGGGCTTTATCTGTCCTCTATGATGTGCGGTTAAGATTATCGTATAAATTAATTAAGAGCATAAAACACATTTAAAGTCTCAAAAATAATGTTAGGTAGATTTTTATTTCATTAGAATAATTAGAAATCTTTCTAATGTTTACACTATTTATTCAGTGGACATAAAACGATTGCACATATCTTATTAGGTTTTAAATGCTATAAAGTCTGCGCGCGCAGTTATCGATGTTCCATTACTTCCCCGCCTTTGCCACCCGCTTTTCACCGTGATTGGACAACGGCTCAGGAAATAGAGAAAAGTATGTGGCGCTTTGGCTATTTTACATGCCGAATTATATAAGACACGAAATAGGGCACTAAGCTTTTGTCAGGCTATGATTAACGATAATAAAAAGTAGAAAAGGTATGGCTTTTTATGATTCGATCTATGAATAGTTGGTTGAAACTACCTAAAACGTCTTAAAGGAGTGCGAAAAATTAATTTTACCTTAGAAAATTACTCGATATTTACTCTTAGAAAAACTTAAAACGCAATGAAGTAGAATTCGGATACTCCAACTAGAGTTATAGCCTTAGTCCTCTTCCTGCTCTTCCCCTCCTATTAGTTTCCTCTTCCCGTTTCATTATTTTCATTGCATACTAAGGTAGGCCAACGCATTTGAAATGTTCTTGATGCTGCAAATGTCCACGAGCGATGATAATTACTTACTGAGAGACAATACAGAATAAATATTAGGTACAGTCAGTGATAAGCGAGCGTATGAGATATGCGGTCGTTTCATTTTTTTGTACACCTATCATCCCATCCTTCCATCCCACTAGCAAAGATAATCCGAAAGTGTAAAAAGATGCATGCATGCTTATTAAATAAAATTATATTTTAACTTTAAAAGCCAATCCTTGCTTGTACTTTAATAATTAAAGTTTGGGTCAATCAAACAAAGAAAAAATAACTAATGAATACTTAAACAACATTAATTCTTAAAAGTTATATTTTTTCAAAGTTTTCAAGTTTCCAATCATAGTAGTCGGACTTTCCCGTGACTCATCTTAATCAATTGAAGGTATCTGTCAATATGTATTATTGAAAAATTATAGCTCTGCTCTAGGAAGATCATTCTAAAAGTCTGCGAAAGATCTCTGAATTAGAAACATAATATTCTGAAAATTTACATTTACCATTTTATTTTTAAGTGTACGTATCAAAACAAATATATTTATATTTCGACATGCTGTCGATGTATAAGAATAGAACGAGTAGCGCATCTATATTGTCAATATCGATACAACGTTATCATCACGTTTGCCTCCATTTCCTAACTGTACGTTTAACCCCATACAGTTTTACGACTCCAATACATAATGCCATGCGAATACAGATCAAACAACGTACAGTTTAGGTGCATTATCGTGCCTTCTTCTTATTCAATACCTACCCTGGTCATATCCATTCAATTTAGTGTGATGACATGTTTTTTTTTATTGCCACCGACTATAAAATTGACGCATAGAATATTGTTAAGAGTTTTTAGACGGGTATTGTATATCCTAAAATAAATCGATAAATCGATAAATAATTAAACAACTAAAAAGTAAAGCAGTAATATCATAAGTAAATAGTACGAGTTCGGTAAGAGGTTCGATAGTCGTGGTTATATATTGGAACTATTAATGGTAATGTATTTCCCTGGCGTATGCAGTATTAGCTTAGTTGGAATAGTTAACGAGAATAAAACATAATGACGAGTAAATAAACAATTCTTTAGACTTCAGTTAACTTCTATTTGAAAGTTAGTCAATTAATTTTAAATCATTAACTTAATATTTCTTAAAGTCTAACTATTTATATTAATAATAATAAAGTAAATATATTTTGTTCAGTTATAAGTCTTTCTGGGTGTAGTTTCTACCTTAAAATAGGTTCGCATGATGATCTTGCAAGGCAAATATGGAAGCAAACACTAGTAAATGGGCAACAGCGTGTACCTAAATAATAAAAACCACTCAACAGCCCCCACTCCACTTGCCAAGTTTCAGAATTACAGGAATCAGCCTCAATTTGAGGAGCAGCAGTGAAGTGTTACAGTGTATTGATAATAAATTACCAGTTATTAACGCCGGTAATATGGTACTTCCCCGGAATAGGCCCCTTGTGGTACTAGTATGACTCTGCCACTGTAACTAAGATTAATTTATTCATTTGAATTAACATTTTCATAATCAACAAATAGATAGCGAAATAAGATATTTTTTTTTCTTTTAAAATAAAGTACACGAGTTAAAAAATTATAATAACAATGAATTTCATTCACCCGGCACTCACTTGCGAATTACCCTAATTTTACGATATCTCATAGAAGGTCAGGGAGTATCTTTCCCTAGCCGCCTGTTCGGTAATTATGTTATAGATACATGGGTATGCGGTATGTTGGACACTAAGTAACTGGAGTAGCGTACTCGTCTCCGATGAGGCTCGAATCTGTCTGCATGGTGAGAACCAACGTCGACGAATGTTACGTATATAATACAGGGGAACGCTATGCTGATGTGTGTTTTGAAAAAATCACCCGTTATGGTAGAGAATCTGTTGTTTTGGGCGAGCGTGACTTCTAGCTATCTTACCGAGGTAGTATTCATTGAAAATGGCTCACTAAATGCGCAAAGGTATAAAAAAAATCCTTTGTAAACATGCACTGATTATTATTGGTGAAGATGCCATTAACATGGATGATAATGCTCGGACCCATCGTTCTGGCGACGTAAATTCTTATATGCAAGAGGTAGGTATTCATCGTTTGGACTGGTCAGCATGATCTCATCTGAGTGGAAACACATTCCACAAGACACCATCAAACGCCTGGTGGAAAGCATGTCAAGATTATTATATGCCGTAATTGCTGCAAGGGGAGGTGATACTCGTTATTAATTTTTATTTTTTTTAATGTATTTTATATTAAAATTCCATAAAATTACTCGTACCATTAATTTCACGTACCATTAATGTCCAATTTCACACGGATTTCATATTAACCAAAACACCGATTCTAGAAATTAAGTGTTAAAAAAAATTATAAAAAGAAAAAAGGAAGTTCTAGTCATCTAAGCTAATAACATATAAAAAAAATTATATATATATATATATATATATATATATATATATATATATATATATATATATATATATATATATATATATATATATATATATATATATATATATATATATATATATATATATGTGTGTGCGCCTTTAAAATAAAAATAACCTTTATAATTTTTTTCTTTTTTATTTTTACCTTAGACCTTAATGTATATCATTGAACAATTACATGAACGATCTAGTTCATAAACATTTTCAGCTAAAATTAAATTAAAAGAAAAGCTAATTTTCTGAATATAAATTATATATTGTAATATTGTGTAAAAATCATTACTATCTCAGTATTAAAAGCAGCTAGGTATATATGTATTTAGGTATATATTAATAAATAAGTGCTTGTTAAAATCAGAGATAGACAGGACGCAGTACAATAGCTCGAGCGTGCTATGGCTCGTTCGAGGCGAGTACAGGGTGACGATGGCGACCGCGGCGGGAGGCCAGAGGGGACCGTGGATCCATTAGCTAATTAGTAGCGCGCCACCACAGACCCCCTTCTTACCAGATTGTTACCAGCCCACGACTTTGGTTGCTAATTGATTTTTGTAATGAAAACTTCTCTTTTCAACGTTTTCATAATATATAAATATATATATTTTCATATATATAAATATTATAACGTGTTTACTTGTTTACGTGTTTGTTATTTTTTAATAAACATAGATTTTGTCGAAAAATGACTTCCACTAAAATTGTCAACGATTTAATCACTAAAAACATATATGCAAAGATACGGTCGTTGATAAATCCAATGCCATTAATATCAAAAACACAACACCACTATGCAATAAAGTATACGACACATGTTTCATTATGCCATGCCTTAACATTTTGTATCCTCAGTTATAGTAAACTCTGAGGAAAACAACCGATTAGTCAGTGTTGAATCTTCCATATGCCTCATCTTGCATTGCCTCAACAGCTTCATTTCCTTTCACTGTTTCTTCTCTAATCTTGAATAAGCGTCGTCAGACTGACAGAATTCTCAAACCTTACTGAATAAAAACACAGCACCTGCTTATAAGCTTGAACCATTTCACATCCTACACGAGATATCTTCGTAATAATTATTCACACTTACGCTAGAATTGAAAAAATATATCGAGGAAAGCTCAACGCTATCCTACTGTCGAACTAATGCACTTTGTTTTATGACAATTTATTTCTTTTTCATTTTAAATTTGAATATGACGAATGTAAAAAGAAGTAATATAATATAAAAGGTTTTCATGCATTAGTGATACATCTATGAATGTATTACTTACAGTAACCAGAAGCTTAAAGTGTTCGCCTCGGTAAAGGGTAAAGGGCAAAGATTATATTTTAAAGTTCTGTCAGTTAAAGAAGTCTATATTTTTCAACATATTTCTGTATTTTTCTATATTTTTACTGCGCAATCATACTTGAAAATATTGATACTCATTGCTATATAGAATATTGTATTTAGCAGCAATAAAATCACACCCTGCTACAGCGCAACGAGTTCTTACAATGCAGAGCCATTAAATTAAAAAGTTAAACTTACCCCAATAAAGGTTTGTATCATCAGGTCTATCTAATGAGGTAATGGGCATCGAACGAGCAGGGGCAAGTATGTACGGGTGTCGGACACGCGAGCGACCCCTATTTTTTTAAATAATTTCATTATCGTAATATAACTGAGTCAAATGTGTAAACGATGGCACGTGATCAATCCAACCCCGTGACATTTGATGACCGGGATCTTTCAATCAACCGTAAAGTTACAGCAAATATATTTTGCTATTGTACTTAAATAACTGTACATATTTTTTTTTCAGCGCCCATTTACATATATATGTCTGTCCCATTGTTGAGGATGGGCCTTCCATTTCTGAAGGATTGACATCAATCCATCACGCCTTTTCAAGACAGATTCGTGGGTCACACAAACTCGGAATAAATATTACTATAATTACATATCTAAATACATATTTATCTATATAATATTATGTATAAATTTTAAAACAGTAAAATATATTTTAAAAATATGTGTCAAACTGTAATAGATTACATAGACACGTCCAATCCTTGGAAGTATATTCATAATATATATATATATATATATATATATATATATATATATATATATATATATATATATATATATATATATATATTCGATTGCCCTCCTATCTCATAAAAAAAATATATTTATACCAAATCTCACACGCGTCATATTCTTAAAAAGGGATAGAAAGTATTTCACATATTAATATATAGATTAGGCAATTCGGTAAGAATGTGTAGATGACGAGAATAAGGTGTGAACTGAGGAGTTTTCGAAGTTATTGAACTTTAAAATATGATGATCGAGGTAAAATATATTTGCCATGGGAATGATTTGATAAGATAAGAAAAAGAACAAAATTTAAGTTAATGTATACTCCAAAACTGCTGCCAAATTATCAAACAGATTTTTTTAAGTAATAACGTGGATTACATAGATATATAAACGGTTATTGTTAAGTAAAGACTCTGTTTATTTTATATATTGTTCCATAGATTGCACCCAGAAATAGATGATGGCAACGGCGAAGTCAAAGCCTTTAGAGTCATTCAATCGATGATGGCCAGGTCGATTCCCGCGTCGGGATAAATATTTTTTCCAATTCAAGGATGTCCCGAAGTTCAATCCGCCTTCGACAAGTGTGGTGGGTTAATATTCATTACTATAGTAATGGGTAGTCCCATGATTGGCAATGGAACATATATGTGCCGTAAAAAAAGCATAATGTATTCAGTTTCGCAAAATAAATTAATTATATACATTGACTATACAAAGAAAAATATGATATTAATTTTAACTCTTTTAATAATCATATTAACTTTAATGAGATTTAAATGTGAAAATCAAATACCAAAGTTGTTTTTAATTCATATATCTACAAAACTTCACATAAAATTCCGCATATTATGTCTTTAATTCAAGTCGTTTCAACTATAAGTCTCTACAGAATAATTCAGGCGTAATTTATACACTGAATACTTTAATTACAATTCACAAACAAATACATTGAAAGTGTAAAACATTAAATATTCCATCACTTGCGAAGTCGACTGACTTGCTCTTAATTCATATTGATCAATGAGTTAAATATAGCTCAAGTCCGTACACGTGCTGTATAATAATCGAAAATCGGAATCAGACTATTACACGTGACGACACGAACTTATAAAGGTTAGCTGATAGCCAACCCACTACAAATACTGGAGAACAGTGACAGTTAATTTATAAAATGATGAGTTACAGACACAGCCCGAAAAATACTCAGCGGGTACAATAAACATTATGGCCGCATTCATTAATAGCTGACCGCTGACAAACGGTGCTTTCACCTCCCCAATGCCCTCTCTTTACCCCATTATCCCCATTAAACCCCTCAACACCCTCCTCCTCGCTCACTCTATCCGACTCCCCATTTGGCCAGGTGTAAAACTGCCCGGTCACGGAAAGACAGACATGCAATGCGGCTAATATGTTTTTATTATTAAAGCTATACTCGTTGCATCCCTCCGGTAGACGCTGGGGATTAGATTAGATACATGAATATTTATGCAGAGATTTGTTTATTGTCTACAACATTGATATGCACTTTTGAAATTATTGTACGAGTTGTTGTATAACGTATTTTCATAATGATTGTAAACGACAATACTGTTTACCTCAATAATAACTTATTCAATTAATAAGCTATATTTAAATCAAAATTAAAATCATTTAATCAGTAAAAAAAAAACTATCGGGTGCATATGTATATCAAAAGATTATGATATAGGTTCTTCACATAATTTTCTTTTTTTGCAGACTTTAAAATTTTACTAATGTAAATTCGTATTTATTCACCTTGGATGACTGGCCAACTTTCGATTTCTGCCACGGACTGTGCAAAAGTGGACGACCTAATTGCAATGTTCCCATGTACGTCGGCAACGATTCTGTGATGCTTCCGGCGTTGCGATGTCCAAGGGCAGCGGTGATCGCTTACCACCCGGTGATCAGCATGCTCGTTTGCCTACTCTGCTAAATAAAAACAATCACAAAGGTCACAATTATGAATCGCTAAAAATATTTTTTGCGAATCTAATTAAACGAATCATATAATGAATCCTTGTATAATTATGTGAGGGCTTCCATTTTTATTAATAATACCTAATAAAATATGTAAAACGCAATTCATCGAATCGATAAATGCGAAACTTTAAAAACGATTACTAGCGAATATATCAATCAATATTTATATAGCCTTAACGTAACAGTCCAATGCCTTACATTCGCTTCCTTAAAATTTAAGGGGTCCATACGCTTGGCTATGGATAGGCGATCACAGATTGGTGTTTATTTATTTATGAAGATGCTATCCATTTACTGATATATATTCTATAGTCGCCTCGTACGACATCCATTTCCTTACAAATATACATATTTAGGCTGTTGGTTTCTACAAATTCTATGAGGGTCTCGTTTTTTCAAACATTAAATATTCCACCAATGCTTTTTTATTTGTAATAATTTTAATATTTAATAATTATCTTTTAGTTATAAATAAATAAAGATAATTTATGAAATGCATATAAGGTAAAATTAACTTTTAATTTAATTCATGAGTCGCATTTGAAGTTCAATAAACTTTACAGGATTTTGGAAAGGTTCAAAAGAAAATGATTTCTACATAGTAACAGAAATAGCTGAAAATAATTAAGTTCAAAAAATCAATAATTTTTAATTTATTTAAGCTACATACGTAAGCCTAACGGTCGAACATATTTAAGTTTATATGTTGATCTACACACACACACACACACACACACACACATTGCAAAAATATTATACTCTTTACTTGATAAAATTTAAATCGGTAGATAAATTGATATGAAATAAAAACTTCTTAGCCTTCACTAACTATAAACATTTAAATTACTGTAAATATTTTTAATGTTATACGAAATTTGCCAAACTCTCAGCAATTACAAATCGCTGTAAAGTTCACGTACATTAATTGTGTTTTGTTTGTAAAAAAAATAATAATTTAACTAAAACTACTTATATCCAGAAAGTGTTCCTGTACATGATAAATGAAAATGATAAATAAAAAATATACTAAATAATGGCAGCGGCATGTAAAAGTCATACTAGGTTTATGATTGCGTGCACGTACTGCGTTGAGCTAACTCACGCTTTGGGAGTACTCACCGGGATCCTTTGAAACATTCCAACATATACATGATATAATTATATGTCACTCTCCAATATGTATATGTTCAGAAACTCTATCTGGATATACAATAAGTATTTTTAGCTCTACTCGTATGAGTGACGTAACAGTAGGTGCACAATTTAGAGCACAATTGCATAAATATTTAACTAAATAAATTACTTAATTTTTTTACAAACAAAAGAAAATTAATCTACGTGTTTTTGTATAGTGATTTGTATTTGCTGAGTGTTTGGCATAACATTCTCGTATAACATTAAGAATATTTATAATATTTTAAATGTTCATAGTTAGTGAAGGCTTAGAAGTTTTTTATTTCATATCAATTTATCTGCAGATTTAAATTTTTCGCAATGGCTTTCTAGTACTCTAAAAACTTATATAATGTGTTATTTATACTATAAACAACTGATTTATCCAATGCAATATTTAAGAAGATATATTATAATATAATATTTAATAGTTATGATGATATGATAATAAAAATAAATATAAGTTTGCTAAACTATTTACACCTTTGCTGTTTTTTGTTTTTATATAATAATATCCTATAATTCTCTCTTCAGGCAATACAATAAATAGATATATTTTTATATTTATTATTGATAAAACGTAAAAAGTTTTAAAATATTCTTTATAAAATCTAAGAGTAACATTATAGCAAAATAAAATGTTAAAATGCATATAAATTAATAAACACGTTTTCGTACTAGGTTATTATAGTTAAATATAATTTTATGTAATAACCGTTTCCCGATATTGAAAAGCTTACTAGGAAAATATTTGACATTATTCTGTTAACGTGATTCCCCTCGGCACCCTCGATTCAACATTTACCAAAATTATGGGAAAAGCAAACATTACTCGAATTACAATGTCTTTCGTACCTTAATTTGGTGCCATCGTGGGACTAGAAACTTTAGATACGCTATATGAATGGTTCATGTTCCGCTTCATTTGATAGTGATCTCGTTTTTTTTTTATTTTAGAGAAAGCAAAATTTTTCTGAGCAGTAAGTTGAAGTGTATTAACGGTATATAGTATTTAAAAATCCTGTTTAATGTAATATTTTCCAAACTAAATATTGTCAAGTAAGTATATATCACTGCTTTTTTTTAAATAAAAATGAAGTGATTTATAAATCATCATCAATGTGATATGCACACATATTTGTCATATCTTATTTAAATATTACAGGCTGCAACAAACGGGAGTCCCGGTGAATATACATATATATATATATATATATATATATATATATATATATATATATATATATATATATATATATATATATATATATAACAAGGAAAACCTTTTCACTATATAAAAGAAAGTAGATTAATTAGAAAAAATATAACTAACTCATGGAAATGAGAATTGTATTTCAAACTGAAATAGTATTCATATAGCGCGTTTCCTCCCAATGGGCGGTGTTACCGTTATCGATCGCTCCCGCCCGCCCTAGAGCCGCCCAAGTGGCACAACTGCTAGCACAGTGTCAATGTGTGCACACTGCCTATAAAATGTTATTGCTATAAGTTATAGTATGACGTATGATGTTAGTGTAATCGATTATGAAACAAAAAAATGTTTCATGTATTATTTAATACCTTGAAACATATAGATATAAAACACATATAAAAATACACTCCTTAGCAAAAATACGGGTGGCTTTGATTTTTCTACATTATTGGTAATAATTTAGTTCAAAAGAGTTTTAAATAGCCAAACTATGTTACTGGCACTTAATAAAGAGTCTGGGTATGAAAAAAGTGAATTTTAAATTCCAAGCTTTTGTTTTGTAATAAAATAATCTCTTTTTTAGTTTGTGATTTTTTACTTACTTTTCGCGGGTTTGTTGTTAGAATGTAATCAGACAATTAAAACTAATTTCTTGTTATTTTTGTCGAATAATTATTGTTTGTCACATCATCCTACCTTATTTAGACTTAAAACAGATCTTTGTGTCTATTGTAATGGCAGAAAAGGCAATAGAGCTAGTAAAATTATAGCGCTGCTGGAAGAGGGGTGTAGCCAATGTTACGTCTCAAAAATCCTTTGTCAACATAAACAACTCGCACTGACTGTAATTGATGAAAATGCCATTTACATGGATGATAATGCTCGGGGCTCACCGTTCTAACGACGTGGATGCTTATATGCAAGAGATTAGTAGTATTCGTCGTTTGGACAGACCAACAGAATTTATTCAACCACCTCCACAAGACATCAGGGAGCTTAAACGTGTGATCTCGGTTGAAATAATCTTATGACAATTTTCTTTTTTAGTTTTAATTTGATGAAATAAAAGAAAAACTCTGGGATCGCGCATAAATTACTTCATATTAAATAACAATAACATGAAGTACATAATGTTGTTGCAATGAGTGAAAATCATTAAAGAGAAGTAACATTGGTATAACACATTAATTACGTATCATTACATTGTTCTTTAAATACGAAAAACCTGCAAAAATTCCATTCCCGTAACAATCTACTCATATCAGCGAAATCGTAATTATAACCTTAATGTCGCAAATAATACTATTATCTTTGTCAAGAATCTGTCTTCCAGAACACCGCACGCTTCCAAAATGAACCTTAGAATTTGCGTGCTAGTGATCAAAAGAGTGTTTGTGAATGTTAATAATATCGGTGGAGCATGCAGAAGAATGAGCTGTGTGGGTGTTGGGTTGAATTATGGAAATAGAGCGTCTGCACGAGTCCATGTGGTGTTCAAACAATACCATAACGGGATGCAAAAGTTGTTTTAATTTCTTACAAACGAAAGCGTATTATTGAGAAAGGTCAAATGCAAAGAAGGCACGCACGCTAAGAATTATGCGTAGAATTTATCACGTTACAAATATGTATGTATACATTCATAAAACACAACCATGTTACTTTTTAATATATAACCGTTATTAAATAATCACTAGTTAAATTTTATTTTCTTCGTGATGCAAATATTTTTATGTACCTGAAAGAAACTTTTGATGTTATAATCAAAAAATTACCCTCATCCTGTTTTTTAAGCTATCCGTGTTTTTGCTAGAAACCTTTTTTCCTAACATTGTTAATTTTCCGGCAAATATTCATTTTTTAGCAATTTTATTTTATATATTATGTACATATGGCAAAATAAAATTGAGAAAATTGTCAAAGATGAAATAGAATTTCTAAAGGATTCGACGTATCACAAACTGTTTTGAATATCGTCCGTTCTACGTTGCCAATCGTTCTGTTATTTCTGGTAGTAGTCCTTTTTATGAGATTCTTATAACCTATGCGTGTGAATTAGTCGCTAATTAAATTTAAATTACTATACCTGCACACTGAAGTTAATAACCTGCGCAGCCGACGGACAGTTATTTTACAAAGTGAAAATTTCTATCGTACATTTATATATAAATGTGTATTTCGAAGTTGGTTCAGAAAGAGCGGCTCATAAAGGCCAAAGAAAATTGTTTCATTATATTGTTGTTTGTCACGCAAAGCATGCGCTGTGATTGGTCGACTGAAACGAATTCTGGAAGCTATATGTCAGCGATAAACGTTTTATGGACAACACATTTTGTCTTTCTTTTACACCAGATAGAGAAACGTTCACTTATGCTTTATGTACACACATTTTATTTACTATTTCAAGTGCACGTTTATATTGTATAAAATTCACGTATATATAGAAGGCTAATCATAAATTTTACAAGTTCGCACATCACCTATCATTTTTATTGAGAATAGGATATACTTTTATTCGGCATCATGATCATCATCATCAATAGCCTACTGCAATCCACTACTTGAAATAGACCTCCCTCAAGACGCACCATCTAGTTATATATACAGCCATAATAGTTTAATGCTTGACTTTAACCTTTTTCAAAAATAAGAAATATTGCGGTAACCCGTAGGCTTGGCAAGTGGATTGGGGATCGCAGATTGATTTATTTTACTCAAATATGCGCTGTTAGCGGTATTAGCTCTCTTTGTCTCCTTATACAATACCTACGGGAGTAAATGAAATGACTCTATTCTGTGCCGGGAACCACATAACAGTAACTAGGTTTCTCATGCTACATTAAACATACATGCATAGTTATTTAGAATACAAAATTTGACTCATACATGTGACGCTAACTAATAGAGAAGTTATAAATGATAACAGTGAAATATGTCTTCGTTGTATTATGCAAAAATGAGGAAACAGCTAGGTCTTCGTACACACTCGTACTTACATTCAAGATCTTCATGCAAATCTATATGGATCAGGTGTGGAATCTACCTACATATACAGTAAAGGTTTTGAGTCTTTGGGCCTTATCAAAAATATTATAGACTCATAGTAATATAACTCATAGTTACGTGCAACATTTTGTGAGCCCATATATGTAATCTAATCAATGGTGAAATGAAACTACCAATTTTGCTAAAATAGCCAATAAAATCATACGAGCGAATTTATTTTAATATGGGTTAAGTGTAAAATAAACGATAAAGCGTGTAAACAAATGAATTTAATGTCCTATAATAAACAACCAAAGATATATAGCTGACACAGATATATTTATGCTATTATGTGTTACAAAACAAAGTGCGTTTAGGTAAATCGAAATACACCAAACTATATTGATAAAGAGTCTTATTTAAAGGTTTGATAAACCCAAGAAAACGTGTAATGATATCGCAGGCATTATTAAAATAGTAATTTTACTACTCTGCCATTGGTCGCTTGTATGTCAAGACGTCACTGGCATCTCGAAATTTGAACACACTATTTGTGATTACGACAAATACTTTAGCGTATTATCTTCAAAGCTACAAATAAGATACGGTTTCCTTTTATAAATACCTGCAAAACGTTATCTGTGGTCATAATTATTTTTACTAAACAAATATGCAATATTTATAAAAATATATAATTCAAATTGTTAATCGTTCCCTACTAACTACTGCCTTCTAATTTAATATTACAGAACTATCGAAAAATAATTCTGTTTTAAAAAATTTCTAGACCAACTACAAATATTATAAAAAAAGTAATAGGTGTTAAATATTTTTTTACAATTATAAACTTACTTTATTAATTTTTAATAGCGATAAAAACCTATTAAATATCTCAGCGTAGTATATTATACATTGCAATATAAACGAATCAATTTAAAACGGCAAATTCATCGCGAACTAAGTATTATATCATTGCAAATAGGCTATGCGAAAAATATATATCAAAAATGTTGTGATTTATTTTGACTATCATAGAAATTATAAGGTTAGCTGTACTGAAAACAAGGAACTAATCATTTGAAAATAAAGATAATATCAGAGTCAAATGCGTCTTACTCTATTCGCGGGTGCAAATCTGCGGGAGGTTCTTTAATTTCACAATGGCTGTCTATTCGTTATACACTGACTGATTTAGCCGGCTTCGTAAATGAGCTAAATTGAAGCGAATAAAGCACCTAGCGAGTTGCTCCCGGCAAAGACTAGCCACCGTTACGAATATTTATTACTTATAATAAATTGTAATTGGATACGTACGCATAATATGCTTTTTGTTTCAGGAAAGTTTTGCATTAAAAGGCGATCTATTACGTATAAAAAATCGATTACCTATATAGAACGTGTGTTTGCGATTCCAAATATTTTAAATTCTTTTCCACGCAATAGACTACTACTACTTCTAAACAAAAGAAGTTAAAATTCTAGTAAATTTAATACATGTTTGAACTTAATATAATACATAAAAATAGTACGTTGAACAAATATCAATTTAGCAGTCGAAAATAAGAATTTTATTTAGTGTACAAATCGAAACGTGATAATAACTGATAAAAATAAAAAGAGAAAGATATTTATAATATATTATATAAAACTTTGTATTTAGTTTGACTCAATAAGAATAGAGGTACAATATTTTTCAGTTAAATATTTTAGCAAGTGCTCTATAAAAAATGGTGTAACGGTTCTACTGTTTAAGCTAATCTGTGCGCCTGTTGCCTAAGCTTGTCTAGCCGTGGTGGAGGAGACGCTGGCGCAATCGTTCGATCCGCAAAGGTCATGGAAGGAATTCGCGCAGTCCGGCTCACTTGCGACACCGCTGCTCTGTACCAGAGGTGCTCTGTACCACTCCTTACAGTATGCACTGCGCAGGGGGTTAACGGTTTCTCGATCGGATAGTAACGAAACAGGTTGATTCGTACACCAGATTAAAGTTATTGATACAAAATATGTAGTTCGTTTCAAATACTGCGGCTAGCAAAGAAACGTCCACGCTTCGTAGTTTTAGTACATTTCTTTAGAATAATTTAAATAATAAACTTCCTTTTTTTATGAAAGTATTACTAAGCCTTTAGATGAAGATTACATTTTATGTTTATTTAATATCTTACACGCAAAATAAGAACTAGTAACGTATAAGTAACGCTTGTAAATTTAAGATTCCGGTTAAAATACTATTTTTTCAATTTATTTACTTTTTAAATGAATTCTAAAAATACAACAACTTTTCGATATCTCGATTTAAATGTGAGATTTAAAATATATTTATTGAAATTAATAATTCCTAGAATTAAATTGAAGCATCGTGATAGTAAATAATAAAATTCAATGCAATGTGAAACACTGGTGCTTCTTATGTAAATATTTTTTTCATAACACATTTTCACAACTGATTTGATTGTGAGAAAAATAAATCTAATCTCCTTAATATTATGTATTGTATACATCTCACACTTTTTGTTATATCATACTTAAGAAATTATTTTGGTTTTGTTATTTTAATATCCGCACATCTTTAGTTATCTTTAAACATCTCTTGCTCGTCGGGCGGTTCATATCCGTTGTGAAATGTTTAACGAACGAACAAACACATAGACAGACAGACAATAAAGCAAATCATCTTGAACTTATATTTAGATTACAGTAATAATTAAGTTGTCACTAGTCACGCACTTACACACGAATGTAGCACTTGTTAGACTTAATCAAACCTTGTCACCCATTTGACGACGATTTTGCACACTATGTACCTACGTAACATTGCGTACCTATTTATCTTTCCAACTTATCAGCTGGCATCCGATTCCAGCAATGCATATTTAATAACGTAAAAGATATTTGTTTCCATAATTGCCTCGAACGATACCCACGGGAAGTAATGTTTATTACCTTTATTTTATGTCGGTAATCACACAGTAGTTGACTTTAGAATAGTTATACCACCATCAGTCAATCGTCATAACCTCGTTTATCCATGTATATTTTATGTCGGTGATCACACAGTAGGTGACCTTAGAATATCGATACCACCATCAGTCAGTCGTCAGAACCTCGTTTATCCATGTATATTTTTATCAACAACATAAAACTGAAAGACTACCAACATAAGTATGTCTTTACTCGAAGATTTAAAATTTAAATAAATAAAGTGTTAATCAATCAATCAATATAGCTATAATAGTTCCCTTTCCCTTCCCTTCTGGTTATAGTCTTTCCTCAAAGTTAAGGTGTATTGTCGAAATCTCCGACAATACACCTTAACTTTGAGCCTTGACCTTTGAGCCTGAACCTTAACTTAAATCGATTGTGGACCACGCATAGTTTTCATTACCTACTCCGGTAAACGTTGCTACCCATCCTTGATATTTGTTCCTCGTTCGCCCACGAAGAAATTAGGTGAACGAGAAGAAATCCGACATCACGCCGACAGTCAGATGGTGAACCATCAATATGTGCTTGTAGTTCAAAGCGTTAGAAACAGAAACTGTGTATTGAACCCTCCCTGATTCTTAAACTTAAAGAGTGTTATACAGCGGTAGAGCTACGCTACAGACGAACACTTTGTTAAGAATGGAATAATATTTGTCTGTAGCATGAATGGGCCGGCTCGCCCGGGGAAGTATCACACTCCCGCAGAAAACCGGCGTTTGAGTTGTAGGTTATCTACAGCGCTTCGTACGGTGAGCGGCCAAGTTCCGGAAGCCCAACATTCTCCCCCTCCCTCTAACCCTCCCCTTCCCATTCCCACTCCCATAATGACACTTTCCTTAAATGTCGGCAACGCTTCCGCCTATGGCGCTGCGGAAGTCTATGGGCGGCGTTGATTGCTTTCCATCAGGTGACATGTATGCTCGTTTGTCTTCTTATCCAATAAAAATAAAAATAAGTGGTAAATGATGTATTTATTAATTATTATAGTGACCTCTACTATACCGCTTTCTTAGTCAGTGGTGACAGGTTTATTTATATATTAGGTACAAAATCAAAATACAGTCTTAAAGAGAATGTATGACGAATGCTCTAAAGTAATCTTTAAGTTTCGCAAAGATTTTTGAACAGAGCTATTACATTTTCATTTCAGTTTTCAGGTATTGCCTGCAATTCAATATTGTCACTGCGTGATAACATTTCTATGGCTGAGAGACGATTATTAAGATTTTGCATCTCGGGGTTTTAATATCGAGTTTTCCATTTCTAAGTGTCTCATAGCATCACCTTGTTTTTTTCACATTATATCATATAACTTAAGAGATTTCTGTTCTTCACATATAAAGTCTGTAGTAGCCGTAAAATCTCCCTTTAGGACTTGGATTTCACTTTTTAATTCCGAACGTATCTTTTTTATGTCCTCTTTTAAAGTGGAAATTATGAAGATAAGTCGAAAATAAAGCTGTAACTTTTTATCAAACTGTTGAGCAATTTTTTCCATTGTGACAATTTCTTCGCTTGTGGACGGCTCCTCTTAAGAATTTTTTAACTGAATAGCAGGTGACGGTGTGGCCCGACACTTCGTTGTGTTTACTTATTTTTGACGCATAATGTTTTTATTGCACCATGTAGTCCGGGTGTTACATATTGTATAAGACCATAATGCTAAGATTGCTAGGGTTAGGGTGACATATTGCTTAACGGATATATTTGCGCATTCATGGTGATATACCCTTTTACATAGGTGACATAGCATTTTCCGGTGGGAATCAATAACAGAAAGGTTCCAACCACAACATTCATTCATATTTGAAGAAGAAAAGTGAAATATAGATATTTTAAGGGTAAAATGTTTTAAACACAAATATTCAGCGAAAAAAATAAAAAATAATAATAGTAAATAAATAAAAATAAAATGGTCGGATACGAACCCTGGCCTCATTAACACTTAGAAAATAAATACTATCCAATAAAGCAGCTGAGTTTGTATGTCTTAAAATAAGATATGAGATCAATTCACCGTAGAATTAATATGGCGCACCGGCAGAAGATAAAATTGTTAGGAACGGGTGGTTACTTTTATAACGTTGTGCCCGGTGCGAAAAGCTTATACAGTTTTTACTTAACAAGATCTGTTTCACCGCTGATTATTCTAACTAAAATGTGTATTCACGACTAGTCCTAAGTATGTACCATTCGCATTTCCAAAAACTTCAAAATACCAATCTATTTTGAAGTTCTTAGAACCTTTACTTAGTTACCTCACTATTTTCAGGTTGATGTTCAAACCACAGACAAGCGTGGTGGGTTGATGTTCAAACCTCCAAAAATTAAGTGCTCCATGTAAATCAATGGGATATATATGGTATTTAAAATTATGTAGAGATGGATATGTGCAAGGTTGATAAAAACAGCGAACGATGTGATGAGGGGTTTAAAAAAGACTGGTAAACCTCTCGCGCTTCGTCACCTGCGTCAGCGATCGCGTGGGTAGAGCACTATTGTATGCTAATTCCAGACCCAGCGCAGCCAGTCCACACGCCATGGAGAAATTGGAAAATACCTATGATTGTAGTTCCATAATTTATATACACTAAGATGTTGTCACTAATGAAATAAATCACAAGTCCATCATTATCTGACTATAGAGTATCTACAGAATTATTTAAATTAAACCTATTAAATTTTAAATAAAATGGTGGTCACAAAAATACAATTTTGTGTATTTCTATAACCTTCTTCTTCCTTTGGCGCTACAACGCAGTGTGGGTCTTGGCCTTCTCTACAAATTGTGTCCAGCCATCTCTGTTTAGGCCACCGCGCTTCCAATCCGTTTTTTTAGGATAGCCAGGTCTTCCTGGATACAGTCCTTCCAACGCTTCCTGGGTCTACCGCGTGGTATTTTCTGTTTGAGTTTCCAGTATTTCTATAACTTCAATTTTTTTTCAGTTGAGAAAAATATCTTGAAATGCTGGCATCTAACGAAGTATACTGTCAAGTTAAAAAGTTTTTTAAAATATTAAATTATTATTGAGATAATTTGTCTTCTTTAAATGCATTCTTTGTTTTAAAAAAAGAAAAATTCAACAATGCATTAAATCAATTTGGAATTTTCTTTATGGTAAGAAATAAACCAATACATTTTGCAGGACCAGCAGTAATTCCACTTATGTAAACAGTAACGTCCTACCCTCTTATTGCAAACAGAATAGTTAAACAACATTTGTAGCTAATGCCGAAACCTATTGGCTATCGGATCTCGGCTCACGATATTCAACTGCCCTAACATATTTTCGTGTGCTTTCGTTTATCTACTTAACCAATTATAACAATGTTAAATACGTTCTAATATATCTATAATAATAAATATATTTTTGCCTCGGCAAAATAACGATTGACAAATGTAAAACTGAACTTAAGCTACCCAGCTCATCACCTTGGTCAAATACCGGAGACTATAGTAAATGGGTCATGATTAATAGATTCAGGCGTTACTTTGCGGTTATCCGTTACTATATGTACAGTTAGAACTTTTACTTAGCTAAGATATATAAACACGCATTATTATTATTCTGTTTTTGTTTGCGTGTCGCGGATCTTAGCTAAGAAAAAGTTCTAACTGTCGACATCATTGGTTCATGTAAAATATGGACTCTCGCCGTTATCCCATATAAATCACATGTAGTGCAGTATCAAAGAGAGCCTTGAGAGGGAGACTATGAAAGCGAGATCTATGTAAGTTCAAATAAAACAAAACGATATGAGATATGACAAAAAAGGTATATTTGTATAAATACGCTAAAATAAGATGTAAAATATGATAGAATCTAGTTGAAAATCCTCCTGGAAAAGAGAGTTAGAAAGCACGAATTTGTTATCCCTTAAATCTGATATATTATATTCTCGTTTTAATTATAGACGAGTTCGTGGCTTTCGCGTTGACTTGTACATTTACAAACAAAAGTATAATAAGCACTAAGTATATATTATTTAAATAGCTTTGTAAAGATGACAAGCCAAAGAGCAATTACAAAGCCAAAAAGTTATTATATATTAGCAGATCCATGTCTTGAGATATTTTTAGGGAAAAATAATGCATTTTGTGTGCATGTGTTGTGATGGTTTACTTTAATTTTAACAATATTCTTACTATGCTTATCTTTTTAGACGTCGGAGCTAGAGTCGCTGCTCTGCAAGCAAGAGGGCGCCTCAATTGCGCCCGCTCACATGGATCTGTTTGACGGTGGAACCTCTTCCCGAGACGATGCGTTTCTCCGCCCAGCCCTGTGGGAAGACATCGCCTCTTCCATTAGGAACATTGACCCAGAAAATGCGAATATGCTCGCTCCTCTCGGAGCTACTCACGTCAAGCTCGAAGCTGATGACCCTTTACTTGAAGAGTGTGCAACGCCACTACTTAGCCCATTGGAAATCAAGACGGAAAGACTATGCGCACCACTAACATACGCGCATCCTCAACCTCCTCAGCACCAGCAGCCAGCGTCTTCTTCATTCGCCAAGTATCCACCTTCGCGACTGGTGTATATGTCGCCATTAACACCTCCCGGTTCGGACCAGGGAAGTCCAGGAAACTCGATGCAGGTAACTTGAATATATAAGCTCCATCGCTTTGCGACTGCTTGCGATGAAGCGACAAATGGTAACTTATTCTGCTAAGCGATTGTTTTCTTATATAACTTTTTATTTTTTGACAATTACATTTCTTCTCGTAGTAACAAGGGGTTGGAAATTTTGACGATATACAATAAACATTAATTGTTTATTCGAATTACTTATATATCTATAATCTGATCTAAATTTGTGAAACAAAAACAATTGAATATCTGACAAAATAAATATTACAATATAAATTAATTATATATATGTGAAAAACCAGTCAGTCATAAATAACCCCAAATTGGTAACTTTTATATTTACATGACAATATAAATGGTAGATATTTTCACAACTCAGTCACAAAAAAACATGCTAGTTTTATCTATTCTAGGGCGGCCCGCGACGGACCCCTCCGCCACCATACCACCCACCGCCTTTGCTGCGCGCACCCCATGCGCCTCACGTGCCACCACATCCTGCAGCGCATCCACATCACCATTCTCAGGTAATTACGTGTATTATTTATACAATAAAAGGGGAGTAAAAGAGCAAGCCTATCACTTGATAGTGAACAATCACCGCCGTCCTTAAATACTAGCAATACAAGAGGCATCAACACGAATGAATAATATTATATAAGGGTATGAAACTACCACACTCTCACAGAATATGCGTTAAGTCATAGCATTTTTATATGTTCCTCCGTTTCGTATGATGAGTAAAAGGATCCAAAGGCCCCACTTTCTCCTTTCTTTACTTCTTCCTTCCCCACCCATTACTTTCCCTTCACCTCCCATTATTCACCTGGGTAAAGATAATGGATCATCAGTTTGTATTGCAGATGTGCATGAGTGAAGATAAGTACTTGCCATCAGATAGCTTACTCGTTTACCTACGTATTCCATACAAAAAATATTGTCCGTATCGTACCATTAATAATTTAAATATATTATATTTTAAGCCTACGTAACATTGTTTCTTACCATAGTTAAGATTAAATATCCGGTTTGAGTATTGATAAACTAGCGTTCGTGTGTTGTTATTATAAGGTAACTTAGCGTAGAATGGGTTTCATGGTATTTCTGTAGACAACTGAGTAATTTATATCATGCATATTCCACTAGTGGGTACGTGGCCTCCCCAATTCTGAAGATACAACTACCCACTACAATCATCCAAGTGGATTGACGAAACATCCAAAGACGGAATAAATACTTGTATGTCATACATATATTTACACCGGTGCGTGAATCGAAACCGCGATCATTGACTCCGAAAGCAGTAACTTCGCTACTGAACCAATTAGGTCGCCTATTATGAATGATACAATTATAGTAAGACAATCGTTCCAATCTAGTTCAGACTGACGTCCGATATAGTTCCGAAATACTTGCTCTTGAGTTATTATTCTTATCAGTGAATATGTCCATATCCATAAAACCTCAAACTTGGAAATTTCAGTTGAGTGTTTTATGAACTCACAAAAGAATATTTTTAATTATTATTTTTATTGTGAATGTACATAATGAAAACAAAAGCTCATTCCGTATTTAGCAACACTATCGCTCACATATTACATTGTTGTTTCTATTAAAAGATTTGACTGACGCCGTTGTTCTAAGTAGTGTTTGCAGTGTAGTGCACTCAGAAGAGCATTATTATGTAGTGACTGCGGTGCCGAATTATGTTTTTCATCTACATGATACAAATGAGGTTGGATTAGAACACTTAGGGTTCTAATCCAACCTCATTTGTATCAGAAAATTGTCGACAACAGATATTTTACCGAGGTATCCCAGATCCTCTTCAGAATTATGTTTTTCATCTACATGATACAAATGAGGTTGGATTAGAACACTTAGGGTTCTAATCCAACCTCATTTGTATCAGAAAATTGTCGACAACAGATATTTTACCGAGGTATCCCAGATCCTCTTCCAAAGAGATAAAATATTATTCACTTAACTTTGACCACAATCATACACCTATATTTGGCTTTAGTAGGGTATTACAAACAACTGAAAGCTCCAAACCAACTTTGTAAAAAAACAATTATTATACAATTATATATATATATAATATATATATATATATATATATATATATATATATATATATATATATATATATATATATATATAATATATATATATATATATATATATATATATATATATATATATATATATATATATATATATATATATATATATATATATATATATGTGTGTGTGTGTGTGTGTGTGTGTGTGTGTGTGTGTGTGTGTGTAAAGAATTTACAAATATTAGGACACATTTAAATAACATACATTGAAATTAAATTTAAAAATATATTAACTTGTATTAATATATGTGATTACTGGTGATAAGAAGAAATATGTCCTAATATAGTTTTTTTATTAGTTTATTCTATAATCGTGCAAACCCACATTCGAATAACTATCCATTTTGCCCCTTCCGTATTTATATATTTTAGAGGTATCGAATTTCGTTAAACAATATATAAATAATCAAAGCGATTAAACACACTTTTCCCAAAAATCCGGAAAAATTGATAATTTATCACATAACGAAATTTGTTACCTAAATTTCAGAAATTTTTTATCCAATGAGCGTTATAATATATAATATAATAAAGTACTAGAAGTAATAGAGAAATTACCTTTTTGACAATTAAAAAGAAAACTAAAGGCATGGTTACTTCAATATATGTTTTATTACATAAAAATTATTTTAATAGATAGATAAATAAAGATATAACTATTATTTTCATCTTTCATCATTTGACATTGTTGTTAAATAATTAGTTAATTTTAGATTAAATAATGGAATATATTTCAAGATTTTTGGGTATTATCAAACATTTAAATAACTATTTTTACGAATGTTGTCAGGTGGTTAACATGTCAATATTGTTTTCCACAGCCGATGTCGCAGCAAATGCAGATGCCTCCACAGCCACCTCCACCTGCACCACCGATGCACACAAATCCTTCTCTTTCACACTCACGGCTCACCCACCCGGCATCAGTGAAGTACAATAGGCGGAATAATCCTGAGCTAGAGAAAAGAAGGGTGCACCACTGCGATTTTATCGGTACTTATGCAGAATTTTACCTCTCATGATCAAAATTAAAATTCGAAATTTCAGTCATCTTAGCCTTCGAGAAAAACCTTACACGATTATTTCTTGAAATTGTTGGCCCAAAATTTCAGCAGATATCATTCATTTCCATATCTTCCCGCCAGCGATATTTTCATATCTTCCCGCTAGCGATATTTCGGTCTTCCAACCAGCTGATGGCCAATAAATTGCTCCAGATTTCAAAATTCCTTTCATTTATTTTACTATCAAATCATAACAATATATAATTATTATTATATATCCTACCAATCAATACGTTTAATAATTTGGTTTTCGAATATAAAATTTAAATTTTTTTAACAAATATATAATATAATAATTAGTTTTTGAATAATTACAGGTTGCACAAAAGTTTACACAAAGAGTTCTCACTTGAAGGCTCATCAACGTATTCATACAGGTAAATTTGTCTTTTACAGTATTTTAATTAGTATAAAGTAATTTTTAAATTGTATATTTTAGCTATGCGAATTGTATACTTATAAGGCGCTTGCGAAATATTTTTGATTCATGCATTATTTCAATTGAAAATTACTTTTCTCCTATCTACACATTACTTTCTTTACTGTGACAGATTTATTTGGTTCCTTAAGTTGTAGAAAGGTCCTTATTTCTTAATAATTACAAATTAAAATTATTACTATATAGTCTCGCAACACTATTTGAAAAAATTCAACAATAACGTAAATTTTAATGTTAAATATTTTTTAAACAAATTAATAGTAATTTAACCCTTATTGTTTATATAATATATGTCATATTTTGACATTGCTAATTAGAAAAATATATACCTTCCTGTTTAGTTTCAAATTATTTCGATATTTAAATAGTTGTGTTGAAAAGAAGCGAATGTATAACAGTAACATACTTTTGCACATAGGTGAAAAACCATATACATGTCAGTGGCCGGAATGCGAGTGGAGATTCGCGCGGTCGGATGAGTTGACTCGCCACTACCGCAAACACACAGGAGCGAAACCCTTCAAGTGCGCAGTGTGCGAACGTTCCTTCGCCAGGTCGGATCATCTCGCGCTGCACATGAAACGGCATTTACCGAAAACTTCTAAATGACACGCGAGGAGGGGCGGCGAGCAGCTGCCCGTGCCTCCCCCTCTTCAGGTGAATACCCGTTACAACTTTCTCTAATCCTACTCCTACTAATATTATAAATGCAAAAGTTTGTGAGTATGGATGTATGATGGTTACTCTTTCACGAAAACATTACTGGACGGATTTGAATGAAACTTTACAGTAATATAGGTTATACATCGGAATAACATATAGGCTACAATTTGTAATGATTTTATGTAATTTTGGTCGTAATATAACAATGATACATGTCAATTAAGTCGAAAAAAATCTAGCCTCTAAGAGAGAATCTTGGCGTACGCTGCCTAAAACGTTGAAGTAAAAAAAATATATTTATTTAAAATGATCTGTCGCGAAACTTAATGCGGCAGACCAAATTCCACGAACGAAACCGCTGGCAAAAGCTAGTATATTATATTATAATGATAACTGTCCAGCAAACGACCACATAAACAAATAACAAAAAAAAATTTAAGATACAATACAGATATTCGTATTTATTTTTGCAGCTGATACATGTACTACGATGACGTAATTGACTCAATGGGAAAACTACCGTTGATACTTGTATAAAAATGCAAAAGTATAACACAAGCAATGTTTATCTTCAGGGTATTTGCCACTGAGAGCTCAGAGATTACATTTCTGCTAAATTATATTTTCTATTAGAATTTAAAACTCGCATCACCATATATACATTACATATATGTATGAATTAACACTAGATATACCAGCGATTGAAGTAGTATAAGTGTCAAAAACGCAAATTATTTTTACTAACAACATATATACAGTAATATAAACTTTATAAAATTAATTCTTTAGTTATAACTAGAAAAGTCATTATAAAATTACGAAAAAAAAAAATATTACACGTATTAGGAATTTTAAATTGAAATACCGAAAGCAGTCATTTTGACTGGTCTGGTATATCTAGTGTTAACCACGTTAAATATCATAATCGACCAAATTAGGCTACTGATATAGCCTATCCTTTGCTGATTATATGCGACACCCAATATTATTAGAAGTTGCCCTTGATTGCTCTCTTTTAGACATACGAGTCCTGAATGAAGTCTTTCATCATTTTCACCACATAGACCACAATTCACGGGCCATTATTGTAAAGACTACTATTAGGTAATTAGTTACTAATAATATTATGTTCACTAATGTTTTACGGATGTAAGCTATCTAAAATTGTTAGTACTTTGTGTTTATAAGACGTAAAAATGATCTCAAAATTTAAATGAGTATTAAAACGTCAAAATGGGAATCAAATGCACTTATATTCAATAGCAAGCCATTGAATCAAAGAAAAATGGCAGGTACATACTCAGCAGCAGCAAAGTAAATACATGTCATTTTCTCTTAAAGTTGAAAAAAATGTTTGTAACTGATTCCCGTAGTCAGAAATACGTTGACAAATGACGCGATAGTTATACATGTTTCACAACCTAAAAAAAATTAACTTAATTTTTAAGGTATTTTTTGTTTATAGTATTAACGACAAATTCTAACGTTATCAATTATGCAATGTTACAGGAGGAATGTAATGAGAACATCTTTCTCGAGTGTGACTTAGAAGCGAGCCTGATGGACACATTCTATGGTGTGCTGTGACCGACTGACAAGTCTTCAGATGAAACGCGGGATCTGGTGGTACATGTAAACCATCACTATTGGGCTGACACTCAAAAGAAAAGATATTAAAACACTTTCGAAAAATTGCTTAAAAATGACTTGAAACATTTCTCTTTAAATTAGAAAGATATCCTTTAAGACGATATCATATTTAAAATTTCTTATAATTACTTGAGGAATTTAAACAAGTGACGGAACGAATAAATTTCTTCACTGAAACGCAGTTAACCATTACATATTTTTAATATAATTGTTATGAAAGCACAACAATGGGTACAATCATTACCAAGGAAATTGCTTTACATACATTCATAATTATTATTGTAAATTTTATTAGAACAAAGTCATTCTATTGAGCAACCCGAAATACATTATAAAGTATTTACTTAATATTTATGTACACTAAAAATGATACAATCGAGACGATTCGCGATAATCTGCAGTCAGAAATTAAATTTTTGTAAACAACATAGTTCGTGAAAATAAGACATGACCAACTATGCAAAAAAATTAACCTTTGAACACATTTGTATTTAACATAAGGCCAATCTATTTAATCTCTAATCTTCAAATATTAAAGGTAACATCGACGCTATTAAATTTGCTCACCGTACTAGAAACATGTCGCGAAACAAACTCGATTAATAAGCTCTAAGTATTCTCTAGATATGATTAATTTATTGTAAGCTAATTAAACTTAATAAAGAAATAATATCCAAGATATTATAGATATCTTCATCGTAATTATAACTAAATAAATATTGTTTAGATATTAGATAGTATTAATCGTATAGAAGCGTTTTCGGATGTTACGACCTTGGTTGTGAATTATAATTTATTCCACAAACAATAAATAATTATTATCAGTTTCACTAATGTTACTACATTATCCTCGTATCAAACGTATACTTATTCATCATCATCACTCTTACCCAAGGCATGCCACCTAGCCTGATCTTCAGCTACTATCCTAGCTATGTCTGATCGCCCTATCTAACCGAGTGATTGACTCCAACAGTTGTCGGTGTTCCGTCAAATATGTCCAGCCCATTGCCACTTCATTTTATCTATCGCAAAGAGCTATATTTCTCACTTTGGTTCTCGTGCGGATTTCTTCATTCCAATTCACATCTACTTTTTCTATGTTTCTGCTTACTGCAACTAAAATATCCAATAAGAAAATACAAAGTTACATCAACAACGCACTTACATTTATATTAGTACGTCACCCTGCAGCAAAATATATAATGATAGTACAACGTTTGCTCCCTAGGAGCTAGTTTTGATTAGTACATATACACATACATAGTAATTTACAGTAATCTGGCGGCCTATGATGTCTTTGCGGTTGTTTAGACAAGTGGTCCTCAACCTTTTATCGCCGCGGACCGTTCATCGTTTTATTTATTATATTTATATTATCATATTCGTGCGAACTGCTGAGGCGGAGACGTGAATTCTTTGTTTTATTGCTTTAATTTACACGTCTTTAACATCAACTCTCGTCATTCTAAAGTTGCACAGCCCCGAGAAAAATACTCAACAGTAAAAAAACGAAAATAATTGAATGTGTCTTGTGCGGCCCGATACGATTTGGACCACGGCTCGGTACCGGCCTGTCACCCGGAGATTGGGGATCACTGATTTAGACCATACAATATATGTTGTGAAAATTAAATCGTGATTCGGCTAGAAAAGCAAACTACCTAATTATACTTTTCGATTTAATTCGTCTATTGACACAAAATTTTGTTAACATTTCAATTTTTTACAATCCATTTCCCCTAACATCAATAAGTATGAGCATCGGTGATGTTATTATATATTCTGTTGAAAGATTTAAATGTACCGTTTCAATAACAATTTACTTCTTGTACGTTAAACAACAACGAGCTTATGTTGATAAAGATAGTAATATATTATTAATAGAAGAAACACTGTAAGGTAAAGATACATTCCGTATTTTGTTTAAGAATTGTGAGTTAATTTCAATTCTGCCTATAAGTTAGTTATTATTTGCTTGCCATTTGACAAATGTTCAATTTTAAATTCACATTAATAAACTATTATAGTTACTAATAACCCCAGGTCGTTACATTCGGAGTCGCACATTTACACTTTTCTAGTCTCGATTAATTTCAGTTCTTACATAGTCACAGAATTGCTGTACTGATGAATTCCCTTAATCCAGTTATATTGTCTCGGGGCGGGAAGGAGTCGATAGAATGATCTGTTCTTACTTGGCTCTTGAGATGTGGTAAACATTGTATGCTGAGCTGTTTAAGTGCCATTGCAATATGTTTTCAAGGTCATCATCATACACAAGTATATAAAAAAAATTATAGTCATTTCCTACTTTCACATCCTGCTAAATATGTTTTATAAGAGCAGTTTTTTCAAAAAACCCTATATAAAACTTACATTAATTAATATTTGAAAACACTGTAGTAACAGAGTGTGAACTAATAGCAGGAATTGAATTTAGGAAAGGAATTGAATAAAAAAATACTTTCTGCTAAGTCTGTATATGGATTCTTTTCTTGATTGATATATATTTTTAACTTAATTGTGTACTGAAATAAAATTTGTTAAGGTTCTAGAAATAATATTTGTATACTTTAAACTATGTAGAAAAGGACTCAGCCAGCCTTATAGCTTCCGTCCACATTGCTACACACTCTTAGATCGATATAAATACACTTTCTCTCCAATTATGTATATACCAGTGCCTCTGTGTGTGCCTTTTGTATGTGTAAGTTACTACATTTACATTTCTATTATATCGTCTTACATTAAATAAACACAATTGCCATTATTAATAGTCACTAGTGTTTTGTACAACTGTAAGTTATGCTTACCTATACGTACGTTAATACGTTAATAGCTTTTGTTTAATAGTCATTATTGTATAAAGTGCCCTTAAATACGTTGAAAACCTAAAGTTTGATTTAATATAATAAATTTTCTTTAATTACAATTAATAATATTGTAAGTGGGGCTTATGATATGTTATGATATACTTGGACACTTCGATACAATATAATCAAAATTTTAATGAAGGTAGATTTATTTCAGATCATCTCCGTTTAGAGCTTTTGAAAACCGATATACTGTCGTTATTTTAATTGTATAATAATAAGTGTATATTGGTTTAAATTTTAAAAAAGAATAAATTTGGCTCCTTTAATTTTCACAAACTGTAAATGAAAGTATTTATTGTGTTCATTTTGTATTAAAATATAAGTAAATTTTTAAATTTATATATAATAAATACATAAATCTTGCCACACTTCTTGCATTTAGTTATTTATGTAGTTCAACATTTTCATAAACAATAAAAACTAACACTGATACAAATAAGAAATAATAAAATAGGAGCAATCTTATATCCTGTTTTATAAACATACTTTGATGATCCATCACGCGAATTTCCTCACAAGAACTAATTAATACAAGAAAAAATGATAAAAATAGTAAACATTAATGTACATTGTAATAAATACTTAAAATTCAGTTTCACATTGGTATTGTAATACCTATCTTATATATCGCTGGTACGTCAATTTTTAATTGGCGCGAAAATTTCTTTCTGAATAGAGGCAAAATCATTACTGAATAGACCTTTTGCTATAAAGTACACAAGAATGCCCCTAATAAATTTCTCTCTTCAAATATAATAAAATAAATTATTTCAAACAGTTAGTTGTCTTGAAAACACAAATTCAAAATATAATTGAGTTGATAACATTTCTCTTTTTAAGTCCTGTTAATTTAAATGTTATTATATTCAACGCAGAGAATAATAAAATTTTTGTGACATTTTGTGAACCAAGGAAATACAAACTTATTGTCTTTGTTTACAAGTTCTGCACCATTAATTAATATAATAATTATAAATAGTACAATTATTAATTATTTAAATAATTAAATTATAGAACACTTTATTTTTTTGCCACTATCTGTATTAATAAAAATTTCACAAATTTATTGACCTAATAAGTATTTTTACTCTCACTGACATATATTTTGTAAGCGAAATAATGCCCACTAAATAATGATAAAAATTTATATGATTAATTGGAGAACGCTCTTAAGTTTATTAAATATCTTGTAAATTCCCTAAATTAATGCCAATAAAAAAATATTATTAAAAAATTTCATTAACTAGATGCTTGAAGATAACACGATAAACGCTGTATTATATTACGTACATTATTCTCTTTATCTATTATATTACAATTCGTTGTAACGGCTGCAGTTAAGAGTCCCATGGCGTACCAAGTAGATCTGAGACTAAAGATCATTATCCCATAACTAGGACGAGCCCCGTACATAATATTTTAATAGTATCGATTTTTTATAACATTATCAAATGCATTTTGTATACGACTTTATCTAAAAATATCAGTAAATTGTAACATAAATTAAAATTTTTATGCCCAAATCTTTATTATATAACCTTATTCATAAAGGTATGAATTTAGTTTTTACAAAATTTTCTCGTATGCAAAAGGGATTGTTGTTATTATAATGACTTGCAATCCAAAACGTTCACGCTTGTTGCCTTAAATCTCCTTATGATTTAGACAAGTAAAAATCGGATAATATTAATTTGCCATGTTACTATGAAGATGCCATATTTATAAGTAAATTAAATAAATATAATTTTAATATATCTGCATAAACTATAATGTACCTCACTTGTCTATTTACTTGTTTCTCTTATGTACCTAAGTACTTATTTTTGTTTGGTAAAATGATAATTTTAGGCATATGATGAATGTTTGTATTTTATCTATTTAGGATAATTAATTATAAGGCAATTAATTGTAAACGTTGACTAAGTCACAAGATAATTTATTACCAATGACAAGTTTTTAAATTTTTTTTTATATTTACATTATTTTTTCTGTAAAGTTAAATGTATAAAGTTGATATAATAAATGCATGAGGTAGCTATGATTATAATTTATGGTGTTTTATGTTATTATAAGAGATTTTTACATTACTTCTTATCTTAAAGAAATGTACACATTTTCGATTCGTAGTTACCTTTCACTTTATAATGAATATTATCTTGCAATATTAATAAAGGTTAACAAAGAATTTTCAATATAATTTATAATCGTGTGACACATGCGTACATTGGATTAAATTACATACAGTCTAAAAATGAGTCAAATATAATAGTCTAAAAATGAATGAGAATAAGTCTAAAAATTAGTTTGTGGCTATAGATAGAAACTTGTACTTTTTGTAGGACCCCTTTAACGTTAAAATAATTTAAATAAATATAATATCTTAAAAGAACAATTCCTAACACTTCATCATTAATAACAACCTGCGGCAGCCCACCGCTAGACATAGGCCTGCTATAAAATCCGCTATCTAGCCCATTCTTCAGCTTTATACATCCCGTTTTAAAATAATCTTTATTTATTAGAAAATAATTTACTTAACATAAATTGCAAGTAATATGTAGTCAGTAGGTAAGTACAAGACTGTCCCCTCTTCGCTAACGTCCAAGCCGAAGTCCGACTGCACCAGAGGGATCGCTACCTGCCTCTCTACTGTTATAATGGGTTTTTGTCATTTTAGCACTCTCACGGTTAAAGATCATTTTTTTAGACGTCTTCTAATGGTTATCGTTTGTCACAGAATTAAAATTATGGGCTGATTACCTAATGGAGTCAGGCGTTACTTCGCTGATATGCATTATTATGCGTACAATCAGAATTTTATTTGGCTAAGATCAGTGATAAGCAAACAAAAGCAGAAAAATAATTTATGTTTTTTCTAAAACTTGTGCATTTAAAGAATAATTAATCTAAATCTTAACGAAAAACGGCCGTCACTTTATGTAAGATTTAGATTATTGACGATGTTGTTGTTGTTAGTGACTATAGTTAGAAGGTCCAGAGTTTCTGATGGCTGTTTCTCGGTAAGATTTAGTTTAATTATTCTGTAAATCTACTTCTTTTACTAAAATCACACACTATTATTTTTGTACTTTTGTTTTCTTTTTGCGGATTTTAGCCAAATAAATTTCGATTGTCCACATAAAATTACAGGCCACTTCTCCCTGTGTTTTTCCGACGATACTAAAAAGCCCTGAGACCAATAATAATAATAATCTTTATTTCAGACAATTCTTTTGGTCCATACATTTTACCGATAACAACAAACTACACTAAACAAGCAAGAACTATTATTTATTAACTAATTTGAGTTACATAATTACCATTTTCTTTCCCACAGAAAAACAAACAAATAAGTTCCATTCCCCATCCTTTACTTTCGTCTCCTACTCCCATTACTCCCTTGTTCTTATCCATGCTCTAAGGTAGGCGACGCATCTATAGCACCCGTAGTATCACAGTTGTTCACGGACGGCGCTGGACACTTGTCATCGAATAGCCTGTTTGCTCGTGTGGCTTACCGCATTTAATTAACATGATTTTAACATAATATGTTCTCATTGTTTGAGTAAATGGATTTCTTTCTCAGTTAAATGATGAATATTTCATAAACTTTAAAAAAATAAAATAGGTTAGATAATATCTACTAAATAAAAACATTTACAATAATAAGTTTTGGTAAGTGTAGTAAGGTAGGGTACCTTACTAAAAAAATACATACAGGACTGGCAATACTCATAATTTCAAGTAAAGCGCCTATTGGGTCTACAGATACTTAATTTTATTGATTCCAACCACCTCAAAACACGCTATGTATACCAAATATTTTTATATAGACACAACTATTAAAAAAGTACAAGTTTATTTCAGCCAAACAGACATAACTGGTAATGAATTTCATGTTTATTACATGAAATTCATTACCAATTATGTCTGTAAAATATGATACCGCAATTTTCACCCTATGAAAGAAAATAAATTTAGTCACCATTATATTGGTTTATTATTTTTATAATTCCAACTTAAACCTCCAACATGCTATATTTACAGATCTCTGAATTTTCGTCATAATAACTATCTTATTTCGATCACTTGTATAAATCTTCCTGTTCGATGCATTTTTACCTTCACTTTCGCCACATATAATGGCACAATCTTTAGCACAACCTACCATGATTTACTCTTCACGCATTCTGTTTGTGCCAGTCGTCTTTCATTAATCGTCACACCGTTTGGCTTAGTTCTACAGTACGTTTTCCAAGATGCTTCAGCGATCTCTACTCGGTTTGTTTCTCGTCTCTTCTCATCGATTTCCTAACAAACATAACCAGGCTATAGCCACTTCAGCAACCACGTCATACCTTTTCTAATCTGCAAGATTAGAATAGATATGACGGTGATTTATAATTCTGTTTTCATTTCTTGACCGGGGCACCCTATTATCAGCTTCTTCTTTGTGACCGCATACATTGTAGTGCGGTTACAATCGTCGATGACCAGAATCTCACCCAACATCTTGATTCTCTAGCATTGCAGAGAAATGTGTCATCTGTCAACATCTTTTATAACTTTTACCATGGGGAGTATTCCAAGGAGTTGTTCGAATTAATTATTATCACTGAATACCACTACCGCACAAATTGCAAAAAAGAAAAGTTTCATCCTCATCATATGGATGCGATGCAAATTCCCAAAGCTTCATTCCACGCACCACCATTCTATGGAACCAACTTCCTTAAGCGGTATTTTTGAACCGATACGACATTAGAACCTTAAAACAACAAGCCTACTCATATCTCAAAAGCCCGCAAAGCATTTACAATGCCTATGATGCTGCAAATGTCTATTAATTGCTTTCCATCAGGCGACACGTTTGCTCATTTGCCACTCTATCCAATAAAAAAATTCGTTATTTCAAATCATATCCACAGAAGAAAATCTGTAACGGTTTAAACTCTTTTCATAGCTCCCTCAGCTGGTTAAATAGACAATCCTTACCTTATAAAATCGGTATGAACAAAACTATATACGTTACAATTTTATATGAATGAACGGCTTTATTAACTGTCATCTAAAATTGTTTTAATATCTGGGATACTAAGCAAGTAACCGCTAAATAAGAAACGGTAACAACCCTAACACTTTGCACAAACATACTACCGTTATCACCTACTTTATATATATTTACATGATTGACAACTCTCATTTCTTGACCGATTTCAGTGTTGTGAATACATAAAAGAGGACTGACCCATTTTGCCTCAAAGTACGGATTAGGACACAATTTTTAAGCGTATTCAACAAAAATATTATATAGACCAATTTCAAATAAATTTACGATGAACAACAAAATTTTCTGGTTGATAACTGCGATTTTGCTAGTGACTGTCGCTGCCATGATTTTGGACGATGATGATATCGAATTAACAGGAAGAAAAGGAAAAATATGTAAGCATTTCCATTATTTACAAATATAAATACTCTTTAATATATTCTAACGATTCAATTAAGATAGAAATAATTATTATCAAAAATTAAACAGATAAAAAACATATCAAAACCATAAATAATAATAAATTAACTAAAAAAAGAAATAAAATCCTCTGCACGATGCGATGCTTTGCGAGTGTACTTAGAATGCAGGCGGCATTTACATTGTACAATATATATATATATATATATATATACACATAATGTTTAAGATGACACGAATGCCAAAAATTATAAAGCTTTTTTAATAATAATTTGACATTTATTGTAGATTAATTCTTAACTTTTTACATTAATACTAAGCATTCATTTTCAGTATTTCCTTTTATAAGCATAGTACGATTCGCGAACTCTGACTGTTCAAGTACTAGCACACTGACCGGTACGTGCTTAGCGAGACGAGAGTGCAATAACCTCAACGGTACAATAACAGGCACCTGCGCCTCTAGGCGAGGACGATGCTGCATTGGTTAGTATCCAAGAAAGTACTCTCATTTCCAGATGATGTAATGCCAGAGAACCAGATTCACCGATATAACTGAGTTAACAAACTAAAGTGACAATGAGCTACACACGTTTGTCGAGAAACGGACAAACGAGTATGGGAGTAAATACTGTGTCTCGGTGTAGTAGTAACGTAGTGTAGGATGCCCCCCACAGACTGGAAGCGTGTAGCCAAAGATAGCTAGATAAGATAGCTAAGTGGGCGTGCCGTGGAAGAGGCCTAGATTTAGTTGTGGACTAAGGTAGACTGATAATGATGATATAATTTTGTACAGTAATAAGATATAAATTATCGTATAGTACGATTGCCAAGTCGTGTATACATTAACACCGCCTGTAATTCATTTACAAAAATATGTAATGACGAAATCTCTGCTTTAGTCCTCAACACAGAATAAGGCCATTTCTTCTTGTATTTGTCACACGCGGCGACTATGGAAACAAATACCAGAAAAGGGTTATAGCGTCTACCTGAATTATCAGCCATCTCCAATCCACCAGGCATGGCAAAAAGTCTAGTGGACTGTAAAAACTATACTACAAAAAAAAATATTTTTAGTATGCTCGGTTTTACAGCGCGTGGTTTAAATTCGACCATTTATTAATACTTTTCTGTGTTAGTAAGTCAATTTAGTTCTATGGCCCTCTTGATTTTTTTCCTTTGTTCTAGCTTTTTATTTACCTCCATAAACAATATTTGTAGTGACAATAGGATCCAAGTATATTCCTGTATGATGCTAGACTTTAAGCAATTTTGATGCAGTATTCTCTTATATATATGACAATAAGGCGATCTCTCTCTCTGAGTTCTTAGTTCCCCTAGTGAGGCGTAGGGCAGAGACGACGCTTCTCCATCTCGATATGTTGGAGGCCATACTCTTTACTTCGCTCGAGGACAGGCCCGTCACTTACGCCGTCACAGTATGCCGACAAGTTTGTATTGGGGCCCACGTTTTCTTTTCCCCTGGGGATTCCATTCGAGGACTTGTATGGGGATATGACTGGCGTAGCGCCGGAAAGTATGCCCTATCCATCTAATTTTTGTCGACGTACCAGGACAACTATTGCGTCCTCTTTGCTGATAACGCGGGCTGGCCACACAAACCACAGCAGTTGGTTACTTGGTATTTTATAGAAGTTACTAACCGCAAATTAGCTCCCCCACCAAGACCATACCCCGACTTCAGCCACAAGGCACAAAGGTGCTCCTCAAGTACTTATGTAACGTTAATAAAAATATTCGTTGTAGTAACTCGAGGATGCGGATCCACTACAAATGTGAACAACACTTATTTTTCAAGCCCTGGATATCCAACAGCATACGCCGGTGGACAAGCTTGCAGTATCATTGTGAACAGATGCAATTCTAACATTTGTCAGGTAAGAATCACGAGTGGCGTGGTTAAGCTCTCATTGAGATCAGGGATCGAGGGATGGAGATCATTATCCATACAAATATTAATAATAAATATATACATCCCTCAAATAAGTAAACAAGTATAACCCGGACAATTTTCTAAAAGAAGACTAATGTTTTGATATTATTAGAATTTTTGTAAATGCCAACTAAGTCAACAATGCTTGTGTTAGGAAAACATGGTTTACATCGATAGTCCAGTAGAGTATACGAACTCACGACCTCAAGATTGCAAGCGCAATCCAATTGAGTTTGTGTGTGTGTGTGTGTGTTTGAAATTTTTTTTGTGGTAAACGTTTCTTTTGTATAACACACACACAGGTTATGAGTATAATAAAATATAATGTAAATTTTTAAACTTATCAACTGAGCCATTGCTGCTTCCATATATCCATATGATCTGTGTTGTAACAGCATTTACTTAATAGAACATAAAAAAATATAATATAGGCTATTAGTATCATATACATTTAAGTAAAAATATTAAATGTATATGATACTAATAGCCTATATTATATTTTTTTATGTTCTATTACAACATTCATAAATTACAACATTGTATAATACATAGTATTATACAATGTTGTAATTTATGTAATAATAAAGATAATTAAAGTTATTCTTATTAGCTATATTTCAAAGGTGAAGTCCGTATGCAGGGAAGGATCTCAAGCCTATTTTCAAATTATTACTCTAATGATTTTCAATATCATGAATTTAAATTCAGGAATCCAAACTGAAATATAGATACGTATGTACATTGTTCCAATATTTTATTATTTTTATTTGAGGGTTTTTATATCTATCTTAATATCTTATATGAATGATATCATATCAAATAGCAATTGTACAGTAATTTAAATACTGTACAAATGCTACTCTGGAAATAAATATCTGTAAGACATACATATATTTATCCCAATTCGGTAATCGAACCCGCGACGATTGAATCCGTAAACGGCAACCCCTCCACGGAGGAATAAGTTAGGACATTTGTATGACTTTTCTAAAATATCATTTTTTTTATTATCATGTCGAATTCTATGCATTCAGCTCCGTATAGATTTCCAAGACATGGTACTTGCACAACCCAACGGTGACGGCGTATGTGCAACGGATTCCATCACGATCACTGGTGGCAACACTATTGTACCAACACTCTGCGGAGACAATACGGGACAGACTCTGTTCGTTGACTTCAATGGAAACGCGGCTATAACAATTACAATCACAGCAACTTCGTCAACCACATTTTCGAGGAGATGGAATATAAAGCTAATACAACTTGGTTGTGATTGTCCAGGCATAGGTGATTATTATATTAATTAAAATATATTAATTATATATATATATATATATATATATATATATATATATATATATATATATATATATATATATATATATATATATATATATATATATATATATATATATATATATATATATATATATACATATATATATAGTTGAAATTTCGAGTTTTCGCACTATAAATGACTTATATGGCTACTACGGGCGACTACGGGCAAACACCCCATGGAGCACACCAAAAAACCACGGCCCCCAGTTCCCGGTTGCCCCATTATTCCTGGCCAAGGTAGCGGTCATGGTTACGATGGGGTGGGGGGTGCGAAGAATCCCCGGGAGAGGTTAGGCTACCGACACAAACTGGACCTGGCGACGTACAATGGACGAAGTCTGCACGACGAGCACGTACACGAACTCGTGGTAGAGCTGGAAAAGATAAGATGGCACATTGTTGGACTAAGCGAAGTCCGTAGACAGGGGGAGGACACGCTGGCTCTGCAATCTGGACATCTGCTCTACTACCGAGAGGGACATAGTCTTTCCCAAGGTGGCGTGGGATTCCTCGTCAACAAAGTCCTCACTGACAACATTGAAGAAATATCCAGTGTGTCGGCGAGGGTTGCGTACCTTGTACTCCGGCTATCGAATAGATATAGTCTAAAGGTAGTACAGGCATACGCGCCCACGTCAGTACACCCGGATGTGGAAGTAGAGGCTATGTATGAAGACATAGCCAAGGCCTTACATAATACCACAAAGGCCCACTTCAATGTTGTCATGGGGGACTTCAATGCCAAAGTAGGGCTGCAAACAGGAATCGAATCGATTATGGGACCACATGGTTTTGGACAGAGGAACCACAGGGGGCAAATGCTGGTCAACTTCCTGAAGAAAGAGGGGCTCTATCTGATGAATTCCCTTTTCCAGAAGAAGCCCCAAAGGAAGTGGACGTGGCGAAGCCCCGATACTGTGACAAAAAATGAGATTGACTTCATCATGTCGGACAAAAGACACGTATTCAGAAATGTCTCAGTGATCAATAGGTTCAATACCGGCAGTGATCACCGAATCGTGAGAGGCACTCTGAATATCGACTTCAAGATTGAAAGATGTCGTCTGGTGAAGTCCACGCTCCGACCGACTCTGCTCGAAACTGTAGCGGGATCTCAACGCTTCCAATTGGAACTTAAAAATCGATTCGACATACTGGAACCCACTTTGGACATTGACGAGGACCTCAACAGCGTGGTGAAGACCTTGAGGGACGAAGGGAACAGGTTTTGTGGAAGGAAGCGTATGGGCCGAAAGTCCAAGCTCTCAGACGAGACACTACAGTTAATGGACATGCGGCGTGAAGTGACCACACATGGGGAACAGGTGGCACTCACCAAGCTTATCAGGAAATGCGTGCGGCGGGACATGCGTCGCTCTAATGCTGAAGCCATTAAAGAAGCAATAGAGCGACACAAGGGCCCTAAAGTATTTGCACAAAAGCTTGGGAGAAGCCACCTCACAAAATTAAAAACCCAGGATGGCAGAATACTCACGTCGAAGTCTGAGGTTCTCGGTGAGATCGAAGACTTCTACGGCAAACTATACGCTTCTCATGCACCACAACCTGAACCCGTTTACAATGATCCCAGAGCCACGCTTTCCCGCCACTACACCGACGAGCTGCCAGATATTGCCCTTGAGGAGATGGAGTTGGCCCTCGGACAACTTAAAAATGGAAAAGCCCCGGGCGAAGATGGGATTACTGTGGAGCTCTTAAAAGCAGGAGGTCGACCCGTGCTTAAAGAGCTCTGCAGAATATTCAATTCTGTCGTGCAGAATGGGAGAACTCCTCGGGCATGGAACAGGAGCATAGTCGTCTTATTCCACAAAAAAGGGGATAGGACGCTACTTAGCAACTATAGGCCCATCTCGCTCCTGAGCCATGTCTATAAGTTGTTTTCGAGGGTCATCACCAATCGACTCGCACGAAGACTTGACGAGTTTCAACCCCCAGAGCAGGCTGGGTTTCGAGGAGGATTCGGCACCATAGACCACATTCACACAGTGCGGCAAATTATACAGAAAACAAACGAGTATAATCAGCCCCTGTGCTTAGCATTTGTGGATTATGAGAAGGCCTTTGACTCCATTGAGACCTGGGCTGTCATGGAAGCCTTGCAGCGGTGCCAGGTAGATCATCGATACATCGAGGTATTGAGATGTCTTTACAATGCCGCCACGATGTCCGTTCGAGTACAGGGCAGTCAAACAAAACAAATCCAGTTGTATCGCGGTGTGAGACAGGGGGATGTCATATCCCCGAAACTGTTCACTAATGCACTGGAAGATGTTTTCAAGACGCTAGACTGGAAAGGACGAGGCATAAACGTAAACGGTAAGTACATCTCACACCTGCGTTTTGCCGATGATATCGTGATCTTGGCAGAATCACTAGAGGAACTGCAAGGGATGCTGAACAGCCTAAATGAATCCTCTCGACGAGTCGGTTTAACCATGAACTTTGATAAAACTAAAGTCATGGTCAATGATCATCTGGATCCACAACCGACCGTCGTTAGTGGTAAAACTCTCGAAGTTGTCCAGGAGTATATCTACCTCGGGCAAGTCTTGCAATTGGGTGGAGACAACTTCGAGAAAGAAGCCAATAGAAGGATTCAGTTAAGCTGGGCAGCATTTAGGAAACTCCGTCCGGTCTTCTCGTCGCCCATACCTCAGAGCCTGAAGACGAAAGTCTTCGACCAGTGTGTCCTATCCGTACTCTCCTACGGCGCCGAAACGTGGACGCTGACAGTCCGCTGCTTCATAAGCTCAGAGTCGCTCAGAGAGCTATGGAGAGAGCTATGCTCGGAGTTTCTCTGGTAGATATGTTTCGGAATGAACAAATCCGCCAGAGAACTAAAGTCACCGACATAGCCTTTCGAATTAGCAAACTTAAGTGGCAATGGGCTGGTCACGTCTGTCGGAGATCCGACGATCGTTGGAGCAGACGAGTGCTGGAGTAAAGACGGCGTCTCGGTAAACGTAGTGTGGGACGCCCCCCGGCTAGATGGTGCGACGATCTGCGCAGGGCGGCTGGCAGAAACTGGATGCATGTAGCCGAAGATCGGGCTAGGTGGCGCTCCATGGGGGAGGCCTATGTCCAGCAGTGGACTGCCGCAGGCTGCTGATGATGAAATGACTTATAAAGGCTTGAACCCTCTCTTGTTACTCGATGTCACATTTCCTTACACTCCACCCTCCTTCTTAACATGTGACGTAATTTATGGATGGCGTTAACGGATGGCATTACTAGATACGTGTTTTTTTATTATTTCTTCATTCGATACTATATTATCTTTGTAGCTCCTAATGGCTGTTTGCAATATTACACTGGGACTAGTGGAACAATTTCCAGCTTCAATTACGGAACAGGGGCAAACACTGCTCTTAGTACGTCACTGGTGACGGGAACCAGGCAGATTGCCAACTTAAATTATGGTATTTGCATACGAATGGAGGCTGGATACTGTGCTATTCAATACTCTCAGGTGAATCAAATATCCTCTAGTCCTATCTCTAATTTAAAAAAAAGAAAATTTTTAAAATTAATCTAGGGTATCTACAGGGTAAGCCCATCAGAAGCACGAGGCGGCAAAGCTGAATGGGGTCCCGAGTCTAAGTTGATTTGATTTTACAAGCTTTTTAAATCAAGTTAATCTTTTTATTTATTTATTAAATAAATTATTTAACTATTTTATTACTACCTATAATCATAAACTTTAGCAAAGGACCGAGGTGAGTAAAAAAAATACGAAGTGCAATATATAAGTCAAACTGGAACTAAACAAAAAGTGACATTGACATTAAAAGGATTAGCTGTAAAAGTAATTTTTTTATTTACAAATTGTAAACTTCTTATTTGTATCTACTGAACCTCCAACTCTAAACTACCGCTTAGGTAGTAAGCTTAGGTACTAAGCAAATTTTAAAGATTTGATCACGGAAGCCAATTTGATCAAAAACCATACGCCCAGGGCTCACCCCCCTTTGCCCCCGGTTTATCCGCCAGTGGAATCTCTAAAGCTTAAATTTCGTTTCTAGAGTAATCAAATGGCCTCGATCAAATATCGTTATTATTATTCAACAGTCGAGCAGTAGCGTATATTCGTTCACGGTGACGGGTGATGTGGAAGGTGCAGATACGACGGTCCTTGGCACCACGGTAGGCGCTGTGAACGACGGAGCTTGTACAACGGATTTCGTCGTAATTCCCAACCCAACAGTAGTTTCCACCGGATTGGCCGTCGGAACCGACCGCTTTTGTGGACTTGGTTTTGTTACAGTTCAAAGTAAGTAAAGACGCTTATATATTCACACAGTATATAATTTAATATATTTATAATATTGTATTTAAGGATTGAGTATTTTAGGAACTAATGTCAGGAGTTTACATTTTTTGCTAATTTGAAATGAAATAGTTCCATTTGATAACAGAAAATTCAAATGTCATTTTCTCGCCTTTGCGCGTACACTTAAATCGCTTTAAATACAATGGTTCCACAAAGTATTCGTACTTCCATATAATCTATGATCAAATAATCTAGAAACAGGTATGATTAATTTTTATATGTGAAAATCTTTATGCAACCATTACGCAACAATAACTTATATTAAGATTATTTTAAGATATAAGAATTTTAAAAAAAATAGAGAATAATATCACCATAAAGTATTCATCAAAAAATAACTGTACTTACCTAAGTCATTAATAAAATACGAATGTCAAAGAAGGGCACGCTTTTTCTAACATACTATTCTATACATATCGTATTCTTTTTTTCACAAATGATGAAAATGAATACTTAGTATATATATATATATATATATATATATATATATTAGGTGTACAAATAAGTTTCCGCGGTTTGTCAAAAGATGGCCCCATCAGAAGGTTATGGAGAAATTGTCAGATGTAAAACGTAATATCCCAAGTTTAGTCATCTGGCAACACCATAACCTTAAAGTACTAGTGATTCCGTATCAGCATCACGTAATTTTTTTCGTGCAAAAATGTCAAGTTTTATTCCGAATAAGCATCATTTGCGGGAACTTTTGATTTACTTCTTTAATGTGAAAAAATCTGCAGCTGAGGCGCATCGATTGCTTCTAGAAGCATATGGTGAAGCTGCTTTAAGTGAGAGAAGTTGTCAGGAATGGTTTCAAAAGTTTAAGAACGGTGAGTTTGACGTTAAAGACAAAGAACGCAGTGGAAGGCCGAAAGTGTACGAAGACATGGAATTAGAAGTACTATTGGAGGAAGATTCGTCCCAAACGCAAAAAGAACTTGCACTTACTCTACAAGTGACTCAACAAGCAATTTCACATCGTTTAAAATCGTTAGGAATGATTCAAAAACAAGGAAATTGGGTTCCATATGAACTAAAGCCGAGAGACGTTGAACGCCGATTATGCATGAGTGAAATGCTGCTTGCCAGGAATAAAAAAAAGAGTTTTTTGCATCGTATAGTCACTGGTGACGAAAAATGGATTCACTACGATAATCCAAAGAAGAGAAAGTCATGGGTTAAGCCCGGCGAACCATCAACATCGACAGCTAAGCCGAATATTCATGGAAAAAAACTCATGCTGTGTATTTGGTGGGATCAGCTTGGTGTCGTGTATTATGAATTGCTGAAACCAAGCGAAACCATTACTGGAGCTCTCTACCGAACACAATTGATGAGATTGAGTCGGGCACTTAAGGAAAAACGCGCCCATTACTACTCCAGACACGACAAAATTATTCTTTTACACGATAATGCTCGTCCACATGTTGCGGCGCCGGTAAAAACATACTTGGAAACACTCAACTGGGAAGTTTTACCCCACCCGCCGTATTCACCAGACTTAGCCCCTTCTGATTATCACCTGTTCCGGTCGATGGCACATGGTCTGTCTGAGCAGCGCTTCACATCATATGAAGACACCAAAATTGGGTAGATTTGTGGATAGCGTCAAAAGATGAAGAGTTTTTTCGACGGGGTATCCGAATGTTGCCAGAAAGATGGGGAAAAGTAGTGGCAAATGATGGAAAATACTTTGAATAAAACGTAATGTACTTTTTCTTTACAATAAATTCCTAATTTTTATAAAAACCGCGGAAACTTATTTGTACACCTAATATATATATATATATATATATATATATATATATATATATATATATATATATATATATATATATATATATATATATATATATATATATATATATATATATATATATATATATATATATATATTAGGTGTACAAATAAGTTTCCGCGGTTTTTTATAAAAAATTAGGAATTTATTGTAAAGGAAAAGTACATTACGTTTTATTCAAAGTATTTTCCATCATTTGCCACTACTTTTCCCCATCTTTCTGGCAACATTCGGATACCCTGTCGAAAAAACTCTTCATCTTTTGACGCTATCCACAAATCTACCCAATTTTTGGTGTCTTCATATGATGTGAAGCGCTGCTCAGACAGACCATGTGCCATCGACCGGAACAGGTGATAATCAGAAGGGGCTAAGTCTGGTGAATACGGCGGGTGGGGTAAAACTTCCCAGTTGAGTGTTTCCAAGTATGTTTTTACCGGCGCCGCAACATGTGGACGAGCATTATCGTGTAAAAGAATAATTTTGTCGTGTCTGGAGTAGTAATGGGCGCGTTTTTCCTTAAGTGCCCGACTCAATCTCATCAATTGTGTTCGGTAGAGAGCTCCAGTAATGGTTTCGCTTGGTTTCAGCAATTCATAATACACGACACCAAGCTGATCCCACCAAATACACAGCATGAGTTTTTTTCCATGAATATTCGGCTTAGCTGTCGATGTTGATGGTTCGCCGGGCTTAACCCATGACTTTCTCTTCTTTGGATTATCGTAGTGAATCCATTTTTCGTCACCAGTGACTATACGATGCAAAAAACTCTTTTTTTATTCCTGGCAAGCAGCATTTCACTCATGCATAATCGGCGTTCAACGTCTCTCGGCTTTAGTTCATATGGAACCCAATTTCCTTGTTTTTGAATCATTCCTAACGATTTTAAACGATGTGAAATTGCTTGTTGAGTCACTTGTAGAGTAAGTGCAAGTTCTTTTTGCGTTTGGGACGAATCTTCCTCCAATAGTACTTCTAATTCCATGTCTTCGTACACTTTCGGCCTTCCACTGCGTTCTTTGTCTTTAACGTCAAACTCACCGTTCTTAAACTTTTGAAACCATTCCTGACAACTTCTCTCACTTAAAGCAGCTTCACCATATGCTTCTAGAAGCAATCGATGCGCCTCAGCTGCAGATTTTTTCACATTAAAGAAGTAAATCAAAAGTTCCCGCAAATGATGCTTATTCGGAATAAAACTTGACATTTTTGCACGAAAAAAATTACGTGATGCTGATACGGAATCACTAGTACTTTAAGGTTATGGTGTTGCCAGATGACTAAACTTGGGATATTACGTTTTACATCTGACAATTTCTCCATAACCTTCTGGTGGGGCCATCTTTTGACAAACCGCGGAAGATGGCCACCATACAAAGTAAAGGGATAAAGTAATCTTTATCCCTTTAAGTCGGTATTGGGACATTTATGGGCCTAGAAAATAATTTTGCGTCATTGCAATTTCGAGTCCTTATTCGTCATTTCCATACAACAAATTATTCAACGGCACGCGAAAACGGAAGCAAAAAAGTGGATATTGTTCGAAAAAAATTCGTAGTACTCATGTAGCAGTTGCCAGCAGCAATCTCCGGCTTTTGAGTAGAAATTTCAATGGGGCTATGGCCCAGGTCCAGTGTTAAAGTAAATCCTATGTTTTAGGATAGAACTTGTAACAAATAAAACTAATTTCGCTTATATGTCACATTTGTGATATTAAAATATAATTGCTTCAATGAAGGTCATAAATAATTTTCACATAAAAAAGTCTATTGCACAAATAAACTGATTTACATTAATATATGATCTGTGTTCTAGCTGGGGCTAAGCCATTCGTGTTGTACGTGGTAACGAACGGAGATGAAGGTGCAACTACCACTTCTGCACCAGATGTCGCTAACAGAGGATTTTCTCTTTCTTACTCCCAAGTTGCTTGTTGAAAATTGTCGTTATAATGACAAAGACGAGTTTATAACTTCTAAAATATTTTTTTTTCTCTAATGTTAAAATGTTGGTACAATATTTTTAAAATTTTAAACTAAGTTTACTAGACGTTAATGATTTTATAGAACAAGACTTGAGTTTTTTCTATAGTTAAAATAAAATAAACGTAAACCTTTTTAGGTATATTTAGCAATAAAATATGGGTTTCGTTTATAAATAGGTAATTATATTTTTGAAAAGAGGACTTTAATGCAATTAGTAATATATTTTTAATTTTATATTATCGTCTTCTTTTTGACAACACAGACAAGATTTTAAAGAATAAAACAAAATTTAATTAACGTGTTTTATTTAATACCTTTTAAAATAAAAAAAAACATAATACTCTTCATTTATTAACACTGCATGCAATTCTTAATGCGAAACAACGCGACTAAAACAATATGTACTTAAATTTTAAGACTGATACTTTAACCTTATACACTTCATTCATAAAAAGAAACTATCAATAAAATAATAACTGAAACTGAAGATTTACAACTGAACTGAAAATATAAATGTAGACTACTCACTCTACTTTACTTCTTTATGCATTCTGACGTATGAACATTATATCGCGTGAGTTATCGGCTGGTTGATATCGATGTAGTCAGTATTTATCGACTTTGCAATATGATTAGTCAATGTTAAAGGCTGCGCGCGCAATCTTTAACATTGAACAGGGTTAGGTGGACAGGTTTAACGCCGCTGCTGCTCCCATTGTTCTAGAGGCCAAGCTCTTGAAGTGGTCGCGAAATTTTAGTCTTCCGAGAGTGTCGCTCTGCGATTGGCCGCTGTCGCTATCTTGTCCGTCAAGGCCCACTTGGATGAAGCGGTGAATCAAGGCGAGGTGTTAATGGCGGTATCTCTTAATATCGCTAACGCTTTTAGTACCCTGCCTTGGCCTTGTATCATGGAGGCATATAACATGCCTCCCTACCATAGCCGAATTGTTGGAGACTACCTCTCTGAGAGGTATATCTCGTACACGAGGCGTGAAAGTAGCAAAATACAAAGGAAAATGTTGTGCAGTGTTCCACAGGGCTCGACTCTTGACCCGCTTTTGTGGAACATCAGTTATGACTGTTTCTTGCGGGGTCAAATCTCTCCGGGTGCAAAAATCACCTACTATGCAAATGACACGCTAGTTACGGCCCAGGAGGCTATTTTCCAAGAGTCTGCCTGTCTTGCCGCTGCATAGGTAGCACTAAATATTGGCAGGATAGAGATGCTGGAACTAAAGGTGAGGACACATAGGCTTAAGGTGAGGTAAAACCTAATATGAGGTACCTTAGACTGATCCTTGATAACCGTTAAGACTATACGGCCTGCTTTAACTACGACAACACGGCGAAGGGAAAGATCGACGAAAAGATATAATGGACCCTGCAACTCTAACATGGCATCGTCCTCAGTCTGCATCCTCTCGCCAAGAGGAGGAACTGATACAGAAGAGTACCCGAGCACTCTCCCAGAACCCAGACTCCTTGGATAAGTTACGACTGTTATGCCTATTCCGTGGAGTCACGGGCAATTTGGAGTAAGGAAGGATATTCTAAAGAATGGACGACTCTGGGAGCAATCATTTGAACAAGGAGGAATTTATCAAAGGCTTAAAAGAAACAGGGTTGGATTTAAGCAAAGAGGGCATTGAAACATTATTCAAATAATTTGACACAGACAAAAGTGCATCCATTAGTCTGAACGAATTCCTCAGGCAAAGTCCTCCCCCATGTCCGAAACCCGACGTGCTATCGTGGAGTAAGCCTTTAAAAAACTGAACAAGACAGGAGACGGGTTGATCGCAGTCGATGACGTACGCGGAGTCTACTCCGTTCCTTCACACCCTAGGTATATGAGTGGAAAAGAGACGGCATCGAAGCACAATGCACTGTAGATGGCAAAGTGACGCTTGAAGAGTTTCTCAATTATTATAGCGGCATAAGTGTATCGATCGAAAATGATTGTTATTAAGCGTTTCCAAGACGGCCGTGAAGACATTGAAGATGACGAACGCCCCGGACGCCCCGGCATATGAACAAACGATGAAAACGTGGAAAAAGCGAAAGCAATGGTTATAAATGATCGCCGAATCACAATTAGAGAAGTCGCTGATGATGTTGGCACATCGATTGTCTCATGCCATGAATTTTTTTTCAAATGTTTTGGGTATGAAACGCGTGGCAGCAAAATTTGTTCCAAAATTGTTGAATTTTGAACAAAAACAACAGGGAATGGAAACCAAAAACAATAAAGTAACTATGCTCCCGGCTCTTTATTCGCCAGACATGGCTCCGGGTGACTTTTTCCTATTTCCAAAAATAAAGAGAACCTTAAAAGGCCGTCGTTTACAAGCATAGATGACATTAAAAGCGCATCGCTGAAAGAGCTTAAGGATATCCCAAAAATCGAGTTTGAGAAGTGTTTGGAAGAAGCGCTGGCATACGTGCATAATATCTAATGGGGACTATTGTGAAGGCGACAACATTAATGTATGTGTTTTTTCAAAAAACGAAAATTACGTAAGTATGTGTATACCGACGTGCATCTGCTCAGAGGTTTATGGAGTGGTATGCTCTAAAACTTCTATTATTTCTACTATTATTATTATTATTATAACGGACATGACTGCTGAAACTGTGGCTAAGGCCTTAGTGAGTGGTGGAATCGCTCGTTTTGGGTGTTCTACTATACGTCACCGATCGTGGCAGACAGTTTGAGCTGTTTCGCAACTTCTCGCAGATGGGGAGATTCAAACACAGGCGTACGATCGCCTACCATCCAGCGTGCAATGACCACGTGAAAAGGGTTTAGAAAACTCCAGGCTGTTTAGTCTTTAACATTGATTGACGACTTCATCGACACTAACAAGCCAATGACTCGCGCGATAGAATGTTCTTACGTGAGTATATATACGAAGAAAGTAAAGTAGAGTGGCCTACATTACAATTACAGTAATGAAAGAAATTTATATAACAATTTTATTTACCAACAATAACTAACAGAAAAACTGCAAAGGAGGGATAATGGTCGTATGCTACACCGAGCAGTAAAAACTAACAGTTTTAAAACGAAAATAAATAAATCGGCATTTCTATGTATAAAATACTGGACAACTAGAGACTATTTTACAACATAATCAACAAAAACTAGGTTTCTTTTAATAAAATCTCAAACAGTAACAGCCAGAACCTTCCCTCTTTTACTATATATATTATTTCTCATATCATCGTACCACTTCCCTATATCAGTATTAATTCTCATGTCTTGGAAAGCCTGACAACCCTCAATACTGCTAAGCACCCCGTAAACGGTGATGTCTGCTAGGTTGGGTTGATCACCACCCAGAAAACGTGTGCCCTTGTTCTTAATGGCGGTCGTCCATGCGCCAGCGGCGTCGTATAACGATTGTCGAACGTCGTCTGTGATGTTGTGCCTGAAATTATACGTGTACGAATTATATCAAAGGCGATAGGTTCTACAATCCGTTTATAACCAAACAAGATGACCCATCTGATATTAAGATTTAATGTTCACCTATGTATATCTGAAACCCGGGGTACAATAGAACGCCTCGCGTATCTTGCTGAAGATGTAGGATAATAGTAGAATGAAGGTGAAGTAAACATTGAAAGTCACGGGTCCAACTTGTTACATTTCACTCTTCTCCTCCCATTATTCACATCTTACCCAAAAAGAGATCACGCGTCTACAGTACCCTTGATGTTGTAGATATTCATAGGTAACACATTTACTCAAGATATAAATTAAAAATGTACAGATGACTGATGACTTTAACTAAAGAGATAATTGATTACTTTGGAAAATATTGGAAATATTTGGATAAATTTTTAATAAAAAAAAATATTTTTAAAGATTAAAATTTTAAAATTTACCTTGCCTTGAGTCTTTTTGAAATAATCCACATGGCAGCAGCTCCACCATAAACCATAAGTGCGCATTCCCAGCTTGGAAATGATTCTTTCCAACCACCCACTTCTTCAAACCATTTGAATGTCTCCAGCGCTTCGCCTGTAGTTCGATATACATTTGGAGATAGTGTATGAACCAACACTCGATCAGCCCACTGTCGCCATTCACGTTCCTCCCTACAAACAATTTAAAATAAGATACTTCGAATACTTACATAAATAAAATACATTAAACATCATAAATAAATTGTTATAATGCGCTGAATACTAAATACTACATAATACTTTAATTATTTTTTAATTCCATTACAAATGGTTACAACAAAAAGAATAAGCATAGTTTATTTATTGCTATAGTCATAGAAAATAGGTTTGTTTGAAACAGAAGCACTTCCTGCTTCAGTTTCAACTTTGTATTGTAGTTGAGATACTTTTTCACGTTCATTCACATTACATTAAAGGATGAATTCGCTCAAATATTAAAAATTGTGTCTTTTTTTGCATGCTTGGAAAAAAGTTTCTCAAAAAATTTAATAAAACCAAAAAAATAATGTTATCCATTTTTAAATTACCTTATATATATATTATATTTATTTTAACTAATACTAATACTATAAACTTTACTAAACTATAAAACTTTAATAGTCATATTTTAAGTATTTCTTATAACATTACCAGTGCTTAATAACATGTACTTATAAAAGTTTGCAACTTTCAGATTTATGAACACCATATGAATATATATAATAATTTATATACAACTTTGTAATTGTTTAAAAAATATAATAATAAAACTTTCGCTCTCAGCTCAAAAAATACATAATTTGCACAAGTCAGAAAAGCCAGTTCAATGCAACTACATAATAGCAGCCACTAGACATCTGATAAAATATTGTAATAAATATTATGTTTACTATATTGCAATGGCAAGTAACATGCAATGTCATTTAAACTAAATTAAAATTCAACTGACATTCAAATAATGATTTCAAAATATTAATAAAACATACTAACAGTTCAGCTTTTCTTTCTTTTTCATCAGATACTGGGGCATTATGCATAACAAAGTACTTATTGGTTATATCGGTGGTTTTCTTTCCTCCTTCATTTTCGAATCGAGTAATAGGATAGAACTTAACGATTTCTTGCAAAGAAGCTGTTTTGTCACGTAGGTAGGTTTCAAGTATTGATATTATTGCTGAACTATCCAAAAGTTGCTGGAATAAAAACAATTATTCATATTATTTTGTTAAACATAGGCACATAAATAGATACTGATTTACAGCTCTTTTACTTAGAATTTAGTTGATAAATATTTATCAACTAAATTCTAAGTAAAAGAGCTCATGATTAAGTAAAAGCTTAGAGCCTTACATTAATATAAGTAATAGCATCAATATACAGGGAGAATAGATACTATTGCACCACACAAATCAGAAGACTCTAAATAAACTGTAATGTGAAATATTAAAATATGTATATTATGGCTATGTATAACATTTTTTGTAATAATAAAGCTTTTCAGAATGTAATTTTTAACTAATTTGCTATGTAGAATAGCACTTCTTCTAAGAGTGCCTCTCCGACTTGCAAAGGTTGGCAACCAATTCAGCACAACTCTCCTACTCCTTTGCGAGGTGCAGCAGTTCTGGAGCACTCATTATCCCAGTCCACTCATTATTATGCCCACATTTCGAATGCTTCTATACATTTTCTGAGGTCTTCTTTAAGTGTCCAAGCCTCACATCCATATAGAAGAATGGGCCAGACGTAATATACTAATTAAATAAGGTAAATATGTAACTTAATATAAAATATAAAACATACCTGATATCCTCCATCAACTTTTGCCAGCAAAATTGGTACTTTTTTATATCTGGACCATTTTATTGCTTGTCGAAGCACTGCATCCACTTCAACAATCTCATAACTAATACCATGAGAGTCAAGATATGCCCTTACTTTGCAACAAAATGGACAAGTGCGGTATTGGAATAAAACTAATTGCAGATTACTTGCATCTGAGTCATTAATTACCTATTAATTAAAGATAGTAAATAAATAGCATTTCAAATCATTACAATCCTAATAATATGACTGTTCTCCTCTCCCAAATATTACAATTGTAAAGTAAAAAGTAAAATTGTAAAGCTGACCAGATTTAAATACAGTTGAAATAAAAGGTTAAGCATAGTGAAGAATATAGGGGTATATTTTATATTGGTTTAATATGTATAAAAATCCAAATAGATTTAATTTTGGGCCATAGCAGTGTTACACATCTTGGCAAACATAATGTAGGAATCCTCAGCTGTATGAAGAAACAATCTTTGAAAGGCAGCTGATAAGGACTGAAACAGGTAGTGTGTGAAGCCAATTTTAAACTGAACAAATTTAAAATTGGTGACCAGCATAATATTTTTTTTAAATTATTGGCAATTCTAATGTACAGTATGTTCATATGTAACATACACTTTTAATGATATTTAGTAAAGATATGATAACATAATTTAAATTTATATATATAACATAAATGTATCTCTGACTTTTTATCCTTTTCGCCTTACTATTCACTATTCATCCGATCACCATGTAACTTTGAGAAATTGGTGAAGACACACACTATCCCACAAGAATACTATTACAAATTAAGGAATTTATATTCTTTTGAACCGACATAGTAACATAGTAAAAAAAGAAGTAAACTAGTATTAAATATAATGACAACCTTATTATTTTTACCTTGCCTTAATTGATAACTTACTATTTACTTTAAACATACTCTTTTACTTGATATAATTACTAACAATATTATAACATTTAGGAATCCAAGACACACTATAAAGAAAAATCTTACTTTAAGATAATCCTAAGAAATGAAAATAAGCATTATTCCTTTAGGGAAATAATTATAGCAGGGAATAGAAAGGAAGGAAGGCATAATAAGGAGTCAAAGTTCTCTATTCCAATGTTCACCACTTAGAAAGTGGATCACAGTAGTACTAACCAAAAGTTACTATAATGCAAAAGTGGGCTCTGTGGCTAAGTTACTTGACAAAGCTGACACAATCATGGCTCTACATCATTTAAATCAAAATTACAATTATAGATTTTAAATGATAGTTAAATTTTCAAAAGTAATAAATTTGTTATACAATTATCTTACTTTATAATGGGGCTGATATTTAGGTGGTTCTTCCAAAAAAACATATTCCTCAGACTGAGAAGGTGCCAAATTCTTCTTATGGTTTATTTTATAATGCGTATAACCCCCATATCCTGCCCCGATAATGACACCTATACCAGCACTCACTAAGGTTAGTCTTGTTGTTGACCTTGGTACCCGGCTTTTTGTTGCATAAAATATCTTTGACATGTTGAAGTTCTCTTTTAAAGATGAAAGTACTATTTTTTGAAATATGGTAAAACTAGGACGCCACATTTTATATTTTATTAATCACAATTATATTCCGACGTTAGGGTTGCAGCAACTTAAAATAAGAAAAATACACATTTGTCATATATGTCATATCAATGTCAGCTGTCACATCAATAATTCCAATCGTTAGCCTCCTGGGCAAACAAAGCGGTGTGGCCTATAATCTGATATCAAATATTTTTATTTGAAATTGGTCAATCAACAAATATATATTATAATGTATCCTTATTTATGTAATACATTTATATTAGTAAGGTATTTTGTTTTTATGATAATACTATTTTTATACTTATGCTCATTGCGTGAAGTATATTTTATTTGTTTGCATTTATTGTTAAGTATCTGAGACCTCCTAAAAAGGTGAGTATGATCTGAACAACTACTTCCACAAACACCAGGAAGCTTAAATGCATAATCTCGGCTGACAGGGAACATATTCCATAGGACATCATCAAAAGCCTGGTGGAGCATGCCAAAACAATGATAATTGCTACAAGGGGAGGTCATACTCGTTATCCTTTTATTAAAGTACCATAAAAATACTCGTAGCCTTGATTTCACTATAGAAATATACATAAAAATGTCCATTTAGATTTTAAAAAAATCTAAAAACGAAATTACTACAATATTAGTATTATCCTAACACTACATACTAACAATATGCATATAACCAATGACTGTAATGTCCCTTGTTTTTGCAATATATATATATATATATATATATATATATATATATATATATATATATATATATATATATATATATATATATATATATATATATATATATATATATATTGCAAAAACAAGGGACTATATATATATATATATATATATATATATATATATATATATATATATATATTAAATCATTAAGAAATTAAATCTAGCAATATTTTCTTGGCTGTATAACAATTATCATGGGCAACATAACTTAATATAGCTATTACTGACAAGTGATCTGTGGTCGTTCATTGTCTGTTGCGATTTCTGTGATTGATACGTTTTATTTTTTGGAAAATTGAAAATGTTTTGCAGTGAACCTTGTTTTTCTTCCGTGGGAGTTACAAACCAAGAAGTTTCAATATCGTGTTAATTCAGACAATTTTTATCTTATGTTATAAGGAAGGTAGGTTTTTGTTTGTCGTGATCTATTAGCGCGTCAGTAAATGTAAACTTGTGGTAAAGCTATAGTTACGTGTGATCCTACAAAATAATTGTGTATATAGGTGAGTGGTTATGCTTGAAGCATGCCGTCGACGTCGCGGTCGAGGGGCTCCGGTCGTGGACCGGATGGCGCACTGCGAACCCAAGTCGTAGCGCCCATGTCGGAGCGGCAGCAATTGGCATTAGTGATGCAACTGTCGTCGCAATATATTCCACCAGGTACAATTTCGTCTATTTAACGTAAATTTATAAGTCAGAAAGGTCATTTGATTTCCCGCCATTTTTTATTCAGCCGCTCCGACTCCTGCTGATGATAGGAAGCGTACTAGGCAGCAGCGCAACGAACGAGGCGAAACGCCACTACATGTAGCTGCCATCAGAGGAGATCATGATCAAGTGAAAAAACTTCTAGATCAAGGTCAAGATCCTGATGTACCAGATTTTGCTGGTGAGCAAATTCATTAATATATTGCTTCTACTGTGTAATTTTTTCATGTTATTCTTAATGTTTATCTAACTTCAAAACAATCCTAAAAAATATGCATTCCTTAACATTACATTACATAAATATTTACATAAAAAGAGTTGTAGGTTTTTGGGTTAAAATCTTTGTTTATTTTTAATAATGAAACTTATGACTGGTATATAATGTATGAATTTGTGTTTTAGTTTTTTACACAACCAAACAATAACATAAATGTCAGTCCAACTTCTAAAAAGCAGTGAAAATATTATCAACATTATTAAATTCATTTTTTAATTAATACTGTTAAAAATACACAAGGAGACTAAAGACAGGATAATATGTACAAAAACAACAAAATATAATATTATAAATGGAGTCAGGCGTTACTTTACAGAAATCCATCACTATATGGACAGTCAAAAGTTTTACTTAGCTAAGATCCGCGACAAGCAAAACAATTACAGAAAATTAATAATGTGTGTTTTATTAATTTAAAACGGAAGACAACCGAAAAGTCACTTTTCGGTAGAGTCTACTATACATGAAGATGCCTTGTGTTGGGGCGAAATATGTGCCGTTTACAAGATGGAAAAGTGATAAAGTGTGTTTGGTGTTGTGTGTAGTGGTTGGTAGGTGGAGAATTGATGGCCAATTTTCGGTAGGTTTTTGGTTTAAGTTCCAAATAAATCCACTTAACCCAACAGAAAGACACACATTATTAATTTTCTGTTATTGTTTTGCTTGTCGCAGATCTTAGCTAAGTAAAACTTTTGACTGTCCATATAAAATATAAATTATAAAAAATTAAACAGGTATAGATTTTAGTAACATTTACTAAAAACATTTTAAAATTATATTAATATTAATTTTGTGGAAAAAGAATTACTAAATATATTACAGATTTATAATTTTCTTTTAAAATATAAGTTAAATAACACATCTACAAAATCAGTGAGTTTTTGATGCCCCTTACAATCCATTACACATAAACTGACTTAATCACTAACATTTTTTTTATTACTCACACTTTGTTTTTATTCACTTATTTTTGTTTTCCAAAAAAAAACATTTTACATGGAAATTATTTATTTTCACATGAATGTTAAATATAATTATTAATTTTTCATTATCTTTAAAATACCAGTTAAATAGCCATGTTTAACTAAAATTACTTATATTCACATAAGTGACCCATCTGAGCTAGAAATACTTTTATGAAAGTTTTTTTATAGAAGAAGTAGACAAGCAAGTTCATTACCCGATGAAAAGTAATTACTACTACGGTTACACACAGGATCTTTAGGGTGTTTTATCTTCGATAAAAATGAAATTAATTTATTTTTTTATTCACCATATATAAGTATATAAGTAAACAACTTGTTTACATTTGACAGTCTGCAAAACTTCATGTTTTTACTTGACTTGTCAGAGAACGTCGTCATTGGCCACCCTTTGAGTCCAGCTAATAGCAAGTATCCTTCTATATGCCCACATTTTGAATGCCTCTATATATTTTCTGAGGTCTTCTTTAAATGTCCAAGCCTCACATACCTATAAAAGGATGAGCCAGATGTAACAGTGGAGCATTCTAATGCGCAAGGAAAGTTTGAGGCAGCGATTACAAAGGACACATTTCATCTTGTTGAAGGAGCTACAAGCGATTTCAATACGAGTTTTTATTTCTTGTTCACTTTTCCAAAAATTTTTTAACCACATACTGATGTACTTATATTAATTTACTTCATCAACAGATATACATGTGTAGGTTTTATTATATTCGAATAAAAAGAATAATGTTGTAACATAAAAGTGTAATTAAATACATTAATTATTCATTTATCTCCACTCAAGGACATCTGTAATACCAAAAGCGCTGCAGATATATAGTATCCATATTATTATTTTGTCATAGTTACTTTAGTTAGTGTAATTACAGATTATTAATTATGATCTTTATACACAAATATATTACTAGTAATATATTTATGTTTACTAGTAATATGTTTCATATTTATTACTAACCTTTTTTTTATTAAGTTGTGAAATAATATCTTATTCTTTTATAAATCTATTACTTTCATTTAGAAAATGTATTTTGAAAGTGAAAATTAATTGGTGTGTAATATTGCAGACTTATTCGGAATAATGGTGTAAAATAAATACAATACTTGCTTGATTAGACTTATGTATTTCTTTAATTGTTAACATGAATGTAAAAGCTAGTTAAGTTATTGTGTTTTACTGTATGTATGTTGATTTGAGATGTAAAATATAACACCTTTTCAATAATAAACTTGGTTTAAGGGTTTAATATTGACTATTGACTTGCATAGTCATAGCAAAATGATTCTGTAAAAAAAATAATATAATTAACAAAATAAAAGAAAGTATGACCCTTGACATTGAGCTAAGTATGGCTTTTATGGGGTTCAAGTGACTTTCCCATATCACATATTAGCTAGGCTACTGTTCGACATAGCTTTCAATCAAGGCGGCTATCATCATTTTGGATCACTTATGTTATGTTACATCTAGTTTAAGTAAATTAATAAAAAAAATCGGTTAGCAAATTTTGTTTAGTGTTAAAGATTTGGAAGGTTCGGTGCGGAAGCGTTGTGGAATCACTGGAAACAGTTCTAAGTTCAACTAGACATTTCTCTTAAGAAAACTATGATAACTACTTAATATATCATAAAATGGAAACTACGAAAATATGTACAATCAATTGGTCAAAATTGATCAAAATGATTTAATATTGCGATAGGCTTCTTTTACTATACTTTTTGAATATACCAGTTATAAACAATCGGACAAACAGTGCCCCGTAAGTTTTGGTGTAGGTTATAACTATTGGAATACAGATCACTAAGAATACTAAATAGTTACAATCAACTATGCTGTGAGAATGTAGATATAGCATGTATATACTTCTGAGCATGTATATACTTGAAATATTTTTCAATATTTTAAAACAGTAACAATCAATCAAATGTATATTTTTATTAAATGAATGGAAATGATGTATTTATGTACATATTTTCAATATGAAAATAATGATCTCTGTTTTTTTAGAGTTCTCAATTATGAATAACAATATGATAATTGTAAACAGGTTCTGAAAATATTTTTTTTATTTTTTTCATTAGTTCAACAAAAGTTTTCTTTTTTCCATTAAGAGAGCTGTTGGTAACATAAGTTATCAAATTGAATTTTGACTTTTTTTGGACCTCTTCTGGAAGGCAAGGCCTGCTTTACACTCTCTGCGGCTTATAAACATCATGTCACGAAAGATAGAACCTCCATGATTCATTGCATTCAAAAATATTGATATTTCAATATACACCCCATTGCACCAAAAAACGGGTGCTTTTGATTTATCTACATTATTGGTAATAATTTAATTTTAAAGAGTTTTTAATAGCCAAACCACGTTACTAGCACTTAATAAAGAGTCTGGATATGAAAAAAACTTAATTCCAAATTCGAAACTTATACTTTTTAAACAAAAATATTTTTTTTAGTTTGTGACTTTACTTACTTTTCGCGGTTTAGTCGAAGATTATCAGGCAACTAAAAATAACTTCTTGCTATTTTTAGTAAAATAATTTATGTTTATCACATCATCCTGACTTATTGTGACTTCAAACACATATCTCTGTGTCCATTGTAATGTAGAAAAAGCAATAAGAGCTAGTAAAATCATAGCGCTGCTGGATGAGGGGTGTAGTCAATGCTATGACTCACAGCAGTTAAACGTGAGTCGTTCAACTGTCCAAAGAAGTTGGACTTGATACCAAGAGACAGATTTCGTTCAGAGAAGGTTCTGGGATAAAACTTTGCACACAACCACGAGACGACCGCTTTTTAATGACTCAGGCGCTGAAAAACCGCAAATGCAGTTACATATATCTCAAAAGAAACCTTGAAGAAGTACGAGCAACATAAGTTAACCTATGTATTGTGAGGAGGAGGCCTTTAGCGGCAGATATGCGCAATGGACGACCACCATGGGCCCCCAAGTTACTCCGTGAGCACCAGATTGCTCGATTGAGGTTCCCTAGAAATTATTTACTTGGACACTAGGTAAATGGAGTAGCGTACTCTACTCCGATGAGGCTCGAATTTGTCTGCATGGTGAGGACCGACGTCAGTGAGTGTTATGAAGACCAGGGAACGCTATGCTGACGTGTGTTTTGAAGAAATTTCCCCTTATGGTGGATGATCGGTTATGTTTTAAGCGTGTGTAACTTCCAGCTATCGTACTGAGATAGTATTCATTGAAAATGGCTCACTAAATGCGCACAGGTACATAGAAATCCTTTGTCAACATGCATAACCCGCACTGACTGTAATTGCTGAAGATGCCATTTACATGGATGATAATGCTCGGGCCCACTGTTCTAACGAGGAATAAACTTATATTCAAGAGATCGGATTCATCGTTTGGTTTGGCCAGCGGCCTTAACCCCATTGAGTACGTTTGGGACCTAGAAAGACGAGTATGATCTGTCCAACCACCTCCACAAAACATCAGGGAGCTTAAACGTGTGATCTCGGCTGAGTGGGAGCATTCTACAGGACACCATCAAAAGCCTTGTGGAAAGCATGCCAAGATAATTACATGCCGTAATGGCTACAAAGAGAGGTCATACTCATTATTAATTTTTTTAATGTCTTATTAAAATACCACAAAAATAACCGTAGCCTTAATTTCACTATACCCATACAAACGTCTATTTTCTTATTTTTTTGTATTTATATATATTTGGTCTACAGACAGCACTACAGACGACCGATTGGCTTAGTGGCGGAGCCCTCCGCCCGCGGAGTCAATGGTCGCGGGTTCGATTCCCGCATCGGAATAAATATTTAGCATTTATAAATATTTATTACGAGTCTGGTAATCCCCCCCCCCCCACCAATCCGCATTTCCTTTCCTGCTCTTCCGTTTCTTTATCCTTTCCCTTCCTCTCCGCCAATCCACGGTCTGCCGTGCCAATGCATGCGTGGCTAAGGGCGAGCTTAGTCGCAAGCGTGCCGACGGTCCCGGGATCGCACCCCCCCGAGTACTGTGGTGCCTTACCTCAGCATGTAAGGCTCTGCTGGGGCTGACCTCCATCCTCCCTTGCGGCTCGTGGGATTCACTAAGACGAATTTAATATACTTAATTTGTTGAAAATGACGGTGACGTGGTTTCACGTCCTGATTCTCACGAGGGCGAGCAGCGACCAATGGAGAGCCGTTTTCGCTCCGATGAATGGTAGCGGATGGAGCTTTGTGGTCTCTGCCAATCCCTGCGGGGGATAGACGTGAATATATATGCAAACAGCTATTTCGTTTGAATAGTTTTACAACATTATAAGCACAGATTATGTTATATTAAAGGGCTACTAAATTATATACATGTAAAGGTTAATATTGTAAGACTATTCCATTTTAGGATGGACAGCTCTTCATGAAGCGTGCAGTTATGGATGGCTTGATGTTGTTGAAGTACTTGTTAATTGTGGTGCTAATGTAAATGCCAAGGGGTTGGATGATGATACTCCTTTGCATGATGCCACAACTTCTGGCAATCTAAAAATGGTAAAATTTCTAATAGAACACGGGGCAGACACATTTGCTAAAAACACAAAAGGCAAAATGCCCATTGACTATGCGGCACCTCATATCTATGAATATCTTCAGACTTTAAAAGGTATGTTATTTTGTTTTTTTTTTTTTCAATTTATTAATTTTTTATATTTTTGTTACAATATATTTGCGTAGCGAAGTATTCTACAAACAGTTAACGTAAACAAATTATTATCAATATAATCAATATAAAATTATAACGGCATGTGCAATAAATGTATGGAAAAGACAATTCTTCTAGTAATCAACACCAATATAACTAAGTAATGGTAATGAGTTTTGGTGAACAATTTTAATTCATTTATCTCATATTTTTAAATTACCTATTTCTATTGTTAAATGATTTATATGATTTTATTATTTTTATCTTATATATTTTATAAATTTACACCAATGATAGACACTAGTGGTGCGGCAAATGTTTTACTTGGATATCGTTTATGATTTAAAACAGTAATACTTTACCTATCTTTCAAACAGGATGGTATTAGAGAGTCCAGAGACCTTATGTATGAATAAATTTTCCGTCACAACTCTTTAATTAAAGTTTAAAAGAATTTTATTATAGTATACCTTTATTATAATTGGTGGTATAGACTAACGTAATGTATTGATACTATGTAAAACTAGGGTTTAGAAGTTTTTGAAATCGTGCAAGTGACAAATTTTTCTATTATTTTTTCTTCGAATTAACGAGCGTGATATACTTACATTTGTGAAACATGACATCTGTGTTAATATGAGTGCACATAGAATGGAGGAGATCAGAAAACGAAATCGCCTTGAAGAAACACCTGAAGGTCCTTGTAACCGAGGCTAACCAAGGCCAACAAAGCCATATCTCGAAGCTGTTGACATCAAAGACTAATGAACAAACGTCAGTGACGGAACTGTCTAAAATATCCTCGACCAGACTAACGCACACCGACGACTATAGCAACTTTGATAGACTGTATATTTCATTTCAAAGTGACAGAACTAAATGTATCAATATATACGTACTTCATTATTAAACATTTTTGAATAAGGCAGCAGATACTTGTTTAAAATTGAATAAAAACGAAACTTATTTCTTTAAATTTATAATAAAATACCTCCTATCCTGTGTTGATATCGTTTATCAACACAGGATTAAAAAAGTAAATTTTGGCGATCCAATTGGCTTGGTGGCGAAGCTACTTTCGGAGTCGGTGGTTGCGGGTTTTATCAATGACTCCGAAAGCGAATGTATAGATTTCGAATGGTATATCCTAAAGGTATTTATTCCGAGTCTGGGTAATACACCGACCACCTTTGACAAACTTTGTAGGTTAATATCTATTCCAACAGAATTTGGAAAGGTCATGGTGGAGATCTATGTCCAACCGTGGACTGTCATAGGCCGTTGATGATAATGAAAACTAATTATACAGAAATATTTTTATAATTCTTTCTATATTGTAATTTTTTATGGGATAGGAAGGCTGTAATTTTTTTATGGGACATGCCTGCTTGTTTAGCAGGCGTGTCACATGATAGAAAGCAATTAAAGTTGCAAAGACTTCCACAGTGCTATAGGCATTGCAGAAGCTTTTTTGGCCTTTAAGAAAAGTGTAGACTTGTTTTTTGAAGGTTTTCCGATGTCGTATCAAATCGTTAGATGCAACGAAGGTGGGTAATATGGTGTGGCGTCCCATCAAGGATATTCTGCCATTCAACATCAACGAACATAGAATATCGGAGGACATTCTCAACGGAAAAAAACGCCTACAAAAAGAAAAACTCTTCATACAGTAATATTCATCTTTAATCCATTCGCACTTCGGTCAGCATACAAGCCAAACGCATTCAAGACACATGGCGATCGGGAATAAATTGACACTTTACTACTGACTTAGAGCACCAAGAAGCCAACGCATGGTCATCATGGATGAAAGAGGTGCAAAGGCTAGCACTCCTGGAGATACCGCGCTGCTACTCCAAACTATCTCGAATAGGCACGAACAGTGCAGGTTCATACGTTTGTGAGGCAAGTTCATCCGCATATACCGCAGTCACGTATTGGAGAATAGAGGACGAAGAAGGCAATATAAAAATAAGTTTTATATAGATTAATAGCGTATAGTCATATTCGCATACATATAAATGTACATTAAAATAGCCAATAAGATCATAATAGATCGTACATTGTTTCATAGGCTCGTATTAGATAGTTTGTTTCATATAATTTGTAATAGTAAATAGGTTCGCAATAGTTCATAGGCATATAATGCATAAAAGTATAGATATAGTTTGTACATAGTTTGCCAGATTGTACATAATAAAAACGTGGTAAGAAGGTATAGGATACCCTACCCATATTTTGCCGCCCTGCTCCCAAATTCATTCGTCCTCTCGCTCACACAGTAAAAATAGTAGTCAGCTATTTTAGCATTACGTAGACGGCGAATGGATGCAACATAAGACACTTTGTAGCATCGGTGTGCATTCGCTTCAGTAACAGCAAGAAGAAAGTCTCATATTTACCTCCGAACCTAATAGAAGAAAAGTGAAGCGTTTTATTTCATCAAGATAGTAAATCTGCGAAGGCCCGTACAAATAGGCTTTAAGTGTTGAGTTACAGAAAGCGTATTTTCTGGTCAAATAACATCCGATAACTAACGTAATAATATTTCTAGTAGTTTTTCTACATTTCAGTCTTATTTATTTCTCAATCACTTAATTAAAACAAAACTACCACTTCAAAGATTAACATCGAAGAAATTCCGACAATAACACTATCTTGGTTTTATGACCAGGAGTCAACAATAAACTGTTTACCTTTTTACTGCAGATAAGTATTTTTGCGTTGTGATACAAATAATGAAACGTAATGAAATTATTTTTAAAGATGTATTGTTTGTAATTTCAATAAAAGTGCAGGTGGCCAAATATTTTTGAGCTGTACTGTATATTAAATAGAACGTGTCTGTGTGTATATATGAGAGAGAGGAGAGAGAGAGAGAAATGACTATGGTGGAGGTAGTGATGTCATTCAAATAATAATAAAAATAAATGTTTAAGAGAAAGAAATCTTGAGGGACTGCAATGAGCAGTAGCTTTTCAATGTGCCACTGTAAAAGAGTGGCACATTGAAAAGCTACTGCTATAACGTTTTTGGTTTTTATAGTTATTTGCTTCAACGTGAAATTGTTTACGTCAAGGAATAAATAAGTAAAAATATAAAAACTATCTTATTAATTGATTTTGTTATTAAAAATAATTAATCATAAAATAATTAATTGGTTTTTGGTTTATATTTTTTCCTATTCGCTTAAACTAATACTACGCTTATATTTTTAAGTTCTAAATCATGAAATTAAATAAACAATCATATACCAATAGATAAACGTATAATACAAATGCATTTTATAAACTGCTTCAGAGCTAAACGAAGCAAAATCTATAACGCATTCTACAACGGTGAATAAAAACAACACGGCTGATTGTCACCTGGTGTCCACAAATTCAAGCATCGATCGGCCATGTCACTGTTGCATATACATCTCGAGCATAGATAAATTAAAGTATTTTTCTAAATCAATACAAAAGGAAAGGCTCGTAACTTATGAATTGTCACATTAAATCACATAATTTTATATATAAACTTAACTATTAATAAATCTTTAAAACTGAACTTCTCTCTCTCTCTCTCTCTCTCTCTCTCTCTCGCGAACTAAAAAATAAAAATTAGTACTTAGAGGTAGCTAGGCATAAATTGTCAGAGCACAGTGACAAATATGGGTGCTATTAGAGTGAAATGTTCAGCTCTATAGACACTATATTCCAACAGTCCAGCGATTTAGGCTGTTGAGGATAATATAACTTAGAACGTTTTGACTCAATATTTAGATTTTGCACAATACCTCCAAAGTATAATTTTTATTTTTAGTTCATGAGAGAGAGAGAGAGAGAAGTTCAATTTTAAAGATTTAATAGTTAAGTTTATATAAATATATAATTTTAATGTGACTGTCGATATTTACGAGC
>JASFAT010002062.1:0-74402 GCA_031353405.1 Baronia brevicornis | reverse complement strand
AAGATCTGGACAACATGACCAAGCAATTTGGCTTCCCTGTGGGTGCGGCCACATTAGCTGACGAAGTGGGAATTGATGTTGGCTCCCACATTTCTGTGGATTTAGCAAAGGTGAGGTTTCTCTCATTATATTTACGTTAATAATAAACATAAAATTCATATTCATATTTATTTATGAACCTTCAGCGGGAGTTATATCATACATTATTCTAAATAGTTCTGAAAATATATTAAAATGTAATCCTAATTAAAGACGGACACAATAAAAAGGGAATGCAGACAGATCAAATGTCTGCTTTCACTTTTTGTTAATGTTGTGTTCTTAAAACATAAACATAAATGTTAGATTTAATACGGTGTCTGAATTGTAACACACTAGCTTTTAACGACTATTTTATTTATACTCTTACGTATAAAATATATAGTATAATAATAGCATATATAGTATAATAATAGCAAATATAATATTGATCATTATAAAAATAGGCGTATGATAATTTTATTTCACTGAAGGAATAATTTTAATAGCTTTTCATTTATAAGTTTTAAGGAGTTCAATCTTAGATAAACTTCTATAAACTGTAAAAGGTGATCAAATTCTAAAGAATATTTAGTCACTACTATCGAATTCCTAAAATTTTTATTAAATCTATGCGAACTTAAAATTTGGTAGCATATTTAGAGTTCATTCTTCTTCTCTCCGACTAGCGAAGGTTGGCAGCCAATTCAGCACAACTTTCCTCCTCTTACGCGAGATGCTTTCAAAAAATGATTTCACGTCAATTTATTCTTAGTATTGGTATTCTTAGTATATCTATTATCACAATATTAAATGATTTTAACCTTATGACACCTAAAACTTAAAAAAATATTGTTTTTTAAATTAATATACTTTTCACTTTGAGCATTATTATATTATAAAATGATTTTATTCAAAATCAAAAAATAAAAAAGGCATGTGTAATCCAAACTAGCTTCCGAACTAAAAAAAAATGTTTAAAATGATTCGTCTGTTAATATCTTAATATACTATGATACTTTTCGTCTTACTTATAAAGCATGACTTTAAAAAATGTAACGAATGTATTCGGGGATCGGAAAAATGAAATCGGCCACTAGTTTCACTTCTCTTCACTTTAAGTTTCACTTCACTTTACTTCCACTTCTTTTCTTCTACTATTTTCTTCAGAACTTTCTCCGTATTAAACTTTGAACTCCCCCTCCGACGCATCGTCGCCTTCTTCAATTACAAAATATTAAATTTGTCGCCCTACATTTTAATTTACTGTTTCTTCTCGTTTTTTTTTCAGGCGTTTGGTGAACGTATTAGTGGTGGAAATATAGGTATTATGCAAGATCTTGTAAAAGCTGGCTTTATGGGCAGAAAGTCAGGAAAAGGATTTTACGTATACGAAAAAGGTACCAAAAACAGAGACGTGAATCAAGAAGCAATTCAAATACTGAAAGAAAAATACTCATTGGAACCCCGTGGGGCTAATACTGTCGAGGATCAACAATTACGGATGGTTTCAAGGTAAATAAACTAATAAATGCATGCGTGCATATGTCTTTTTATTGAATATAATAGATTGGAGAAAAAGAAATCCATTATTTTTTCGTTATATGGCTATAATGACCAATACTTTATTTATTTATAGAGACTCGTAATTATCGATCAAACAATTTTAGATTTATGTTGGTGACAGGTGACATTTTGCACTAAAAAAAACTTTTTCTGTTTTTGTTTGGCCTATTCAGTTGTTAGTTACAGGTGTTAAAAATGGAAATTCAATAAAGAGAAAACTCGATAATTTAACAGATTTTCTTTGATAAAGGCGAAAATGCAACCAGGTGGCTGAAATCGTGAATAGTCTTTATGGTCCCAATACTGTAACAACTAATTACGTACAGTTTTGGTTTTCTCGATTCCATTAAGGTGTTTTTGATGTTAACTTCTTTTATTTTGTAGCAGAGTAGGCAAACGAGCATGCGAGTCATTTGATGGTAAGCGATCAACGCCGCCCATAGACATCTGTAAAGCTGGAGGCGTTGCCGGTCGGTCTTTAACGAATACATACGCTCTTCTCTTTGTGTGGGAACAACGCAGATGGTAAACCTTTCCACATTTCGTGGCAGAAAACTGCGACTAAATTACACGGTGGTTGACGGCCAGCCATCCAGGTGGTGGGGATGGAACCTATTTTTGTAGCGCGTAGTGCGATGGTGGAACTGTGCGGCTGGGAGGAGATTAAACAACTCCTCAGAGCATTCGCCGTAATAAATTCGATATAGTACGCAGAGAGATGATACATCTATGTACAGATAAAGGATCGAGCCTATCGGAAATCCTGCGGTCGCCGACGATTCGGAACACTCTCCATTGGATGTGGTCAATTCCATAGAGCTGGTACTTGGGAGCTCCAGCCCAGAGATGAGAGCAGTACTCCATATGTGGCCGCACTTGTGCTTTGTACAGCTGGAGACGTTGGCCTGAAGTGAAGGGTTTTGTGGCGTGTAGTGCGATGGTGGAACTGTGTATTTTAAACTGACGCCAAGCGATTACTGTTTTTCTTGAAAAACTTTCTTATTGACTGAAACGACAGCGAGCTTGGAGCGCCAAAGAGATGTGACCGTCTTTTCCCATAAAACAGCTCTAGGCTCGTTACTCAAACACCCCTTGTTTTTGCGTAACGAGTTTGGAGCTGGACCAATTCCAAATTTTATAACGAAATGAAATCTCTGCCCAGTAGTGATGGGCCATCGTCGCGAACTACATACATATCAGAAAAACTCCAATTCACAGCACAGTAAATACTTTTATTCCACTTTTAACACTTATTGGCCAACTAGCATAGTTTCCACTAGACAACTAATCACCTCGATGGGTTTCGAACGACTGCCCGAGCTCCTGACTCAATAATCAAAACGCTGTTTCAACCCCACCACTTTCAATCCTTTCACCGAAAGTTGTCACAAAAGAGTGACGGGGTCGAGTAGTATTGCCATTTAAGAAAAATAAAACTACCTTGTATAAAATTATAACATACAAATCTAAAGCACGGGTGAGTCCTCTGTACATCGCCCGTCCGATGCGACATAAACCAGAACAATAAATTTTCTCATCGATATAACTAATTAGTTTTTTTAGGGTAGGCGACAATGGCTCTTTATTAAAATGTAAGTTAAAAATACTTTCTAAAATTCCAGTTACAGAAGAACCACTGACTATTTCAAATTTTAACTTTATTCCATTCAACTCAATAAATTCCACCATAGGTCCACCTCTAAAAGATCGGTTATGATACAACTCTCCGTTATCGGTGTGAGAATGGGTTTCTAGATTTCTCCTCCAATAGAGACCAAGACTTTTATGAGGAAGGCATTATGAAACTAACATTAAAAGGGCTCCAAATTACTGAACAAAACGGTGGAAATTTGAACAAAATTGGTAATCCGAATCATGTTAAATAGAGTCTTGAAGTTCACGTAAAAATAAGGGATTTCTTTACCCCAACCTAATATGACCATCAATTGGCTTAGTAGCGGGGCCGCCCGCCCACGAAGTCAATGGTCACGGATTCGATCCCCGCATCGGAATAAATATATGTATGGTCTACAGATATTTATTCCGAGTCTGGTAAATCCGCATTGGATAATCGTGGTGGGTTAACGTCCCTTCCTCCAGAAATGGCTGTGTTTTATGTAAGCTGATATATACAGTCGATTCTCGATAATTCGAAGTTGATTACTACCTTTCTAATATTTCGAATTACTAAGAATTCGAAATGTTGAGAGATTACCAAGAGGAAAACAAAAAAGTTCATATTAGTGTTTATTCATTTAAGTATAATGGTATTTATTGAAACATACCAATCACGTACATATTTTTATAACTGAGTGAGATATTTCCATATTTCGATTTTTCGAGTATTTGCGTAAAATAATTTCGAATTACCGCGTGTTTTTTGATAATTCTGGATTGTTCGAATTACCGAGTGTACCAAAAATAATTAAATTTATTTGATTTAACTAGATTTGCACCCAATTTCGAGATAGGCGTTTAAATTATCGAAGGTTTGGATTATCAAGAGTCGACTGTATTTATTCCTCTTTGTAATGAAGGTTTACCAAAACAGAATTCCTGACGTTAACATTATGCTTCTTTTCTTATAGATTTGTGAATGAGGCTGTTTTGTCTTTAGAAGAAAAGATCCTTCACAGCCCATTAGAAGGTGACGTCGGTGCCGTTTTTGGTCTTGGTTTCCCACCATTCACTGGTGGTCCGTTCAGGTATCAAATATTATTATTTTTCTATAATGCATACAGTACTTAGAATATAAAATTTAAATAGATAGATAACTTGTTTATTTAAAGCACAATACAAACAACATCAAAAGTAACAATCAAAATAAAAATTTAGCTAAAAAGTCGAGTAAAGTACTACACAAATTTTCCAAAGTGCCAAAGAATAGGCCATGGCTTAGCTTTAATGCTGTAGTTGATTAACTACAGCGCTGGTCATTCTGCCAACACCTATTGGAGTGAGCGTTACCCAATAAATACAAAATAAATCTAGGTATTTCTAAAAAAATGACGTAATTTTTTATGAGCTAAGTAAATGTACTAGCAATAAAGCTATATGACAATATTTTTTTAATATGATGCCATAAATATAATGTGTAAGATTTAACGAACATATTAATAAAAAAATATAATGATAAAAGAGAACTAGAGCAAGGTTAGTTTAGTATCACAATTTGATAGCCATTGATACAATAGAAAGTCGTTTTTTATTGTACAGATTCTATTTTAACAGTATTATCATATTATCACATTACAGATGGGTTGATCAATTTGGAGCTGACAAATTGGTAAAGAAAATGGAAGAATTCCACGGTCTATATGGTGCGCCATTCAAGCCCGCGCAAACGCTTGTCGACATGGCCAACGATTCAACTAAAAAGTTCCACAAGAATTAATTATAATATTTGCATACCTTGTCTATAAGTAACAACATGTATATCCTGTGTTCTTTTTGATAATAATAATTGTAAATTGTTTACAAATGGTATTTCTAATGTTCTTTAAACAACTCATCACATACCTAGTATGTAAGTAAAGGGGATTTATTTCGAGTAGTATTACATTTTTTAGAATTTTTAATCCAACCAACCTTATATAATGCGTAAATATGTGAAGTTTCCATTGGTTGTGTGATTGTCTAAGAAAAAGTGTATTTAAGACTAAAAACTTTTGCAACATTACATGTCAGAATGTTTATATTTTTACATAATAAATACTTTTACATATATTATTTATTGCGTAGATTGAGACTGCTATTTTTTTTTAAATATTGCAATAAAATTTAATAATTTAGTCATTTTGTCTTTAATTTTTTTTAATAATTCACATTCCCTTATGTCATTCTTGACAAAGTATTCGTCTGCAGCTAGCTCTACCACTATAAAAAATTATAAATAAATGATAATCAATATATGGGTTCAAATTGTACTAAAACAGTGACGAGATTTTTTTTTATACAGGTTCACATGTGGACGTGAACTTATCGTAGAGATCGACCCGTCGTCAATATTTCATATCTATCAAGCCTCCTATGCCGCTTCTTTTTTTAAATGTGTTACAGGTAAAAGGCTAATTGCGGGGCGAGTTTGCCATTTTTCGGACGACGACCATTTTTTAGTAATAATTTTGATACTAGCCAAAATTATTTTTACTAGTGAACAAAAAAAGATACAAAAATTATATGAATGATTTTACTGTTTGTACTCAATATTATGTTTTAGATTTATGTTAGTGGATCTAGCAAAGTAACCTTGGACTTTCCATCTTAGTTTACATTCAATTCAATTCGTTTTTTATGTCTCACAGATAAAATTGAGGAAAATTTAATGACTTCTAGAACTCTAAAGTTGTCTTAGGGTAAAAGAAAAGAAAACTCGGCAACACTGCTCAAATTTTTATTATCTTACATTACGCATGTGGTTATCTTGTTATGTATTCTAACAAATTAATATACTATACGTTCAAATAAAAACGAATTAGCTTGTGCAATCAGCTACTGATTTTTATTAAATTAAATTATTTTATTTAGCAATTTTAACACTGAAACAACTGTATCTATTAAGCTAAAACAGTGAAAAGAAGTCTCATAACATCGTTATAACTTCTATCTTAGTAAATAATGATTCTCTCACATGTCACATAAGTAAAGGGACCTTCACCAATTAGGTAATTTGCATTAAAGTGTGCTTTGCAAGCTAGTTTTGAATATTTTTCTAACAATAATCTTTTGGTTTCATAATTATTGAATATTATGGTTACACATTATGAAACCACAATCAAGTAAAAACCAAATTTGTAATTTAAAAATTGTATTTGTATTGTTAGACAAATAATCATTGATATTAAATATATCAAGATGATTATGACATTTGATTCTTTCCACAATAAAATAATAAAAAGATTATTAGAACATAGTGTATACCTTACCATCATCTTCTTTTTAGTACCAGGTTTTTTTTATTTTGAAATATGTATTGTATTACCTGCTATAGTAGAGGAGTGGAGTGTGCCTTATTTTATTCATTATTTTTGTTCAATTTTTTTACTTTTCAACATTATTGGAAATATGATTTATGGAATGTTTACTGATACCAGTATTAAACAAATTAATTGGCCTGTTGAAAACAAAGAGGACTGGATTATGTGCTCTTCATGTGAAAGTTTGAGACCTCAACGTGCATGGCATTGTGACACTTGTGATATTTGTATTTTGAAAAGAGATCATCATTGTACATTTTTTGCTTGTTGTATTGGCTACTATAATCATAGATATTTTATGTTATTTACTCTTGACATTTTTGTATCAATGGTATATGCATTTTATTATAATGTACAATATTTAGCACAGTTAATATCATGGAATCATGGATTCATCATTGTTAAGTTTATATTTCCATTGGCTAGTTTTGCTTTAGATTTTGGTCAGGAGACTGTTTGTATATTTTTAGTAATGATCAACTTTGTAGTAGGAATGTTCACAGGTTTTCTAATTATATTTCATTTTAAAAATATTTTAAATGGCAAAATAACACCAGAAAACAAAAATTCTTCAGCTTCTCTATACAATTATGGCTTAAAATCCAACTTGATTGAAGTGTTTGGTGTTCGATGGTATTTGACATGGATTTCACCATTTATTCATAGTCCATTACCAGGTAATGGGGTAGATTGGATTCTTGAAGACAAGCATAAATAAAATAAAAAAAAATAATATATCTGATGGGCACTTTTAATTACTTTTATCTCACAACATGCAAGTGATCTCAGTGTATAAAGGTTAACTAACAAAATCATAAATAATAAACATTTCTTGTTAATATGAAACTTCAAAAAATGGGATCATAATAATTTTACAAAGACAGATTTCGCCAAAGTTTGGAGCACTAACCAAAACATTTATTTCTCTACTTATAGTATTATAAGTAAAATAATAGAATAAAGATTTATAACCATTAATATTCATAAAAATTATATACAAATATATATTCAAAATACTTAAGAGAACATAGTAATTAGGTTATAGTTATATTAAAGACTGAAGAAATCCTTACCGATTGAGTTAAACTTAGTATGGTTTTAGGTTTGATTCTACCATGTGAATATGAACCATATATCATTCTATTAGCTAAGGTTGAATGATAAAAGAAAAATTTTGTAATATGAAAAACGTTGATGGTCAAATATAGAAAAAAACATAAATCATATATTTTATTGTATTATATAAACACTAGTATTTTAGTTTCACATAATATATTAATAATCAATGGAGTATGTTGCTATTTACAATTTATAAAAAGTTATATTACTTCTATGGTCGTTCAGGAATGTTTGTATATTCGTAATATCTGTGCTACTATGTCTACTGCGTGTCTATCAGAACTTAGTGTTTGGTTGCTACTTATCACGTTGCACTTATAGCTGCAGTGCTTATATACATTATGGATTCTGCTAGTAATGGAGTACTTAATATGTCGCCTAACGAAAGAGAATCATTAGTAAAGAAGTAAGTAAAAATAAACACAATTACATTATAAAAATAATAACAAATTTAAAACGCCTAAATATTTCACTCTTTATTATATTACAGACCTGGTAATAATGACGAAACTGCAAACTTATTGGACCATGAAGATTTCTCAGATCAAGACATAACAGATTCAACAAGGTTATCAGATTCTATGCAAGACCAACCGCCTTCTGTTCAACGTGATAGTGCACAAACGCAGTCTGATAGGATACGCAGTAGATATATAGCACAGATATTACCAAATACAAACATTCCAGAACGACCATAAGTAATATAACTTTTTATAAATTGTAAATAGCAACATACTCCATTGATTATTAATATATTATGTGAAACTAAAATACTAGTGTTTATATAATACAATAAAATATATGATTTATGTTTTTTTCTATATTTGACCATCAACGTTTTTCATATTACAAAATTTTTCTTTTATCATTCAACCTTAGCTAATAGAATGATATATGGTTCATATTCACATGGTAGAATCAAACCTAAAACCATACTAAGTTTAACTCAATCGGTAAGGATTTCTTCAGTCTTTAATATAACTATAACCTAATTACTATGTTCTCTTAAGTATTTTGAATATATATTTGTATATAATTTTTATGAATATTAATGGTTATAAATCTTTATTCTATTATTTTACTTATAATACTATAAGTAGAGAAATAAATGTTTTGGTTAGTGCTCCAAACTTTGGCGAAATCTGTCTTTGTAAAATTATTATGATCCCATTTTTTGAAGTTTCATATTAACAAGAAATGTTTATTATTTATGATTTTGTTAGTTAACCTTTATACACTGAGATCACTTGCATGTTGTGAGATAAAAGTAATTAAAAGTGCCCATCAGATATATTATTTTTTTTTATTTTATTTATGCTTGTCTTCAAGAATCCAATCTACCCCATTACCTGGTAATGGACTATGAATAAATGGTGAAATCCATGTCAAATACCATCGAACACCAAACACTTCAATCAAGTTGGATTTTAAGCCATAATTGTATAGAGAAGCTGAAGAATTTTTGTTTTCTGGTGTTATTTTGCCATTTAAAATATTTTTAAAATGAAATATAATTAGAAAACCTGTGAACATTCCTACTACAAAGTTGATCATTACTAAAAATATACAAACAGTCTCCTGACCAAAATCTAAAGCAAAACTAGCCAATGGAAATATAAACTTAACAATGATGAATCCATGATTCCATGATATTAACTGTGCTAAATATTGTACATTATAATAAAATGCATATACCATTGATACAAAAATGTCAAGAGTAAATAACATAAAATATCTATGATTATAGTAGCCAATACAACAAGCAAAAAATGTACAATGATGATCTCTTTTCAAAATACAAATATCACAAGTGTCACAATGCCATGCACGTTGAGGTCTCAAACTTTCACATGAAGAGCACATAATCCAGTCCTCTTTGTTTTCAACAGGCCAATTAATTTGTTTAATACTGGTATCAGTAAACATTCCATAAATCATATTTCCAATAATGTTGAAAAGTAAAAAAATTGAACAAAAATAATGAATAAAATAAGGCACACTCCACTCCTCTACTATAGCAGGTAATACAATACATATTTCAAAATAAAAAAAACCTGGTACTAAAAAGAAGATGATGGTAAGGTATACACTATGTTCTAATAATCTTTTTATTATTTTATTGTGGAAAGAATCAAATGTCATAATCATCTTGATATATTTAATATCAATGATTATTTGTCTAACAATACAAATACAATTTTTAAATTACAAATTTGGTTTTTACTTGATTGTGGTTTCATAATGTGTAACCATAATATTCAATAATTATGAAACCAAAAGATTATTGTTAGAAAAATATTCAAAACTAGCTTGCAAAGCACACTTTAATGCAAATTACCTAATTGGTGAAGGTCCCTTTACTTATGTGACATGTGAGAGAATCATTATTTACTAAGATAGAAGTTATAACGATGTTATGAGACTTCTTTTCACTGTTTTAGCTTAATAGATACAGTTGTTTCAGTGTTAAAATTGCTAAATAAAATAATTTAATTTAATAAAAATCAGTAGCTGATTGCACAAGCTAATTCGTTTTTATTTGAACGTATAGTATATTAATTTGTTAGAATACATAACAAGATAACCACATGCGTAATGTAAGATAATAAAAATTTGAGCAGTGTTGCCGAGTTTTCTTTTCTTTTACCCTAAGACAACTTTAGAGTTCTAGAAGTCATTAAATTTTCCTCAATTTTATCTGTGAGACATAAAAAACGAATTGAATTGAATGTAAACTAAGATGGAAAGTCCAAGGTTACTTTGCTAGATCCACTAACATAAATCTAAAACATAATATTGAGTACAAACAGTAAAATCATTCATATAATTTTTGTATCTTTTTTTGTTCACTAGTAAAAATAATTTTGGCTAGTATCAAAATTATTACTAAAAAATGGTCGTCGTCCGAAAAATGGCAAACTCGCCCCGCAATTAGCCTTTTACCTGTAACACATTTAAAAAAAGAAGCGGCATAGGAGGCTTGATAGATATGAAATATTGACGACGGGTCGATCTCTACGATAAGTTCACGTCCACATGTGAACCTGTATAAAAAAAAATCTCGTCACTGTTTTAGTACAATTTGAACCCATATATTGATTATCATTTATTTATAATTTTTTATAGTGGTAGAGCTAGCTGCAGACGAATACTTTGTCAAGAATGACATAAGGGAATGTGAATTATTAAAAAAAATTAAAGACAAAATGACTAAATTATTAAATTTTATTGCAATATTTAAAAAAAAATAGCAGTCTCAATCTACGCAATAAATAATATATGTAAAAGTATTTATTATGTAAAAATATAAACATTCTGACATGTAATGTTGCAAAAGTTTTTAGTCTTAAATACACTTTTTCTTAGACAATCACACAACCAATGGAAACTTCACATATTTACGCATTATATAAGGTTGGTTGGATTAAAAATTCTAAAAAATGTAATACTACTCGAAATAAATCCCCTTTACTTACATACTAGGTATGTGATGAGTTGTTTAAAGAACATTAGAAATACCATTTGTAAACAATTTACAATTATTATTATCAAAAAGAACACAGGATATACATGTTGTTACTTATAGACAAGGTATGCAAATATTATAATTAATTCTTGTGGAACTTTTTAGTTGAATCGTTGGCCATGTCGACAAGCGTTTGCGCGGGCTTGAATGGCGCACCATATAGACCGTGGAATTCTTCCATTTTCTTTACCAATTTGTCAGCTCCAAATTGATCAACCCATCTGTAATGTGATAATATGATAATACTGTTAAAATAGAATCTGTACAATAAAAAACGACTTTCTATTGTATCAATGGCTATCAAATTGTGATACTAAACTAACCTTGCTCTAGTTCTCTTTTATCATTATATTTTTTTATTAATATGTTCGTTAAATCTTACACATTATATTTATGGCATCATATTAAAAAAATATTGTCATATAGCTTTATTGCTAGTACATTTACTTAGCTCATAAAAAATTACGTCATTTTTTTAGAAATACCTAGATTTATTTTGTATTTATTGGGTAACGCTCACTCCAATAGGTGTTGGCAGAATGACCAGCGCTGTAGTTAATCAACTACAGCATTAAAGCTAAGCCATGGCCTATTCTTTGGCACTTTGGAAAATTTGTGTAGTACTTTACTCGACTTTTTAGCTAAATTTTTATTTTGATTGTTACTTTTGATGTTGTTTGTATTGTGCTTTAAATAAACAAGTTATCTATCTATTTAAATTTTATATTCTAAGTACTGTATGCATTATAGAAAAATAATAATATTTGATACCTGAACGGACCACCAGTGAATGGTGGGAAACCAAGACCAAAAACGGCACCGACGTCACCTTCTAATGGGCTGTGAAGGATCTTTTCTTCTAAAGACAAAACAGCCTCATTCACAAATCTATAAGAAAAGAAGCATAATGTTAACGTCAGGAATTCTGTTTTGGTAAACCTTCATTACAAAGAGGAATAAATACAGTCGACTCTTGATAATCCAAACCTTCGATAATTTAAACGCCTATCTCGAAATTGGGTGCAAATCTAGTTAAATCAAATAAATTTAATTATTTTTGGTACACTCGGTAATTCGAACAATCCAGAATTATCAAAAAACACGCGGTAATTCGAAATTATTTTACGCAAATACTCGAAAAATCGAAATATGGAAATATCTCACTCAGTTATAAAAATATGTACGTGATTGGTATGTTTCAATAAATACCATTATACTTAAATGAATAAACACTAATATGAACTTTTTTGTTTTCCTCTTGGTAATCTCTCAACATTTCGAATTCTTAGTAATTCGAAATATTAGAAAGGTAGTAATCAACTTCGAATTATCGAGAATCGACTGTATATATCAGCTTACATAAAACACAGCCATTTCTGGAGGAAGGGACGTTAACCCACCACGATTATCCAATGCGGATTTACCAGACTCGGAATAAATATCTGTAGACCATACATATATTTATTCCGATGCGGGGATCGAATCCGTGACCATTGACTTCGTGGGCGGGCGGCCCCGCTACTAAGCCAATTGATGGTCATATTAGGTTGGGGTAAAGAAATCCCTTATTTTTACGTGAACTTCAAGACTCTATTTAACATGATTCGGATTACCAATTTTGTTCAAATTTCCACCGTTTTGTTCAGTAATTTGGAGCCCTTTTAATGTTAGTTTCATAATGCCTTCCTCATAAAAGTCTTGGTCTCTATTGGAGGAGAAATCTAGAAACCCATTCTCACACCGATAACGGAGAGTTGTATCATAACCGATCTTTTAGAGGTGGACCTATGGTGGAATTTATTGAGTTGAATGGAATAAAGTTAAAATTTGAAATAGTCAGTGGTTCTTCTGTAACTGGAATTTTAGAAAGTATTTTTAACTTACATTTTAATAAAGAGCCATTGTCGCCTACCCTAAAAAAACTAATTAGTTATATCGATGAGAAAATTTATTGTTCTGGTTTATGTCGCATCGGACGGGCGATGTACAGAGGACTCACCCGTGCTTTAGATTTGTATGTTATAATTTTATACAAGGTAGTTTTATTTTTCTTAAATGGCAATACTACTCGACCCCGTCACTCTTTTGTGACAACTTTCGGTGAAAGGATTGAAAGTGGTGGGGTTGAAACAGCGTTTTGATTATTGAGTCAGGAGCTCGGGCAGTCGTTCGAAACCCATCGAGGTGATTAGTTGTCTAGTGGAAACTATGCTAGTTGGCCAATAAGTGTTAAAAGTGGAATAAAAGTATTTACTGTGCTGTGAATTGGAGTTTTTCTGATATGTATGTAGTTCGCGACGATGGCCCATCACTACTGGGCAGAGATTTCATTTCGTTATAAAATTTGGAATTGGTCCAGCTCCAAACTCGTTACGCAAAAACAAGGGGTGTTTGAGTAACGAGCCTAGAGCTGTTTTATGGGAAAAGACGGTCACATCTCTTTGGCGCTCCAAGCTCGCTGTCGTTTCAGTCAATAAGAAAGTTTTTCAAGAAAAACAGTAATCGCTTGGCGTCAGTTTAAAATACACAGTTCCACCATCGCACTACACGCCACAAAACCCTTCACTTCAGGCCAACGTCTCCAGCTGTACAAAGCACAAGTGCGGCCACATATGGAGTACTGCTCTCATCTCTGGGCTGGAGCTCCCAAGTACCAGCTCTATGGAATTGACCACATCCAATGGAGAGTGTTCCGAATCGTCGGCGACCGCAGGATTTCCGATAGGCTCGATCCTTTATCTGTACATAGATGTATCATCTCTCTGCGTACTATATCGAATTTATTACGGCGAATGCTCTGAGGAGTTGTTTAATCTCCTCCCAGCCGCACAGTTCCACCATCGCACTACGCGCTACAAAAATAGGTTCCATCCCCACCACCTGGATGGCTGGCCGTCAACCACCGTGTAATTTAGTCGCAGTTTTCTGCCACGAAATGTGGAAAGGTTTACCATCTGCGTTGTTCCCACACAAAGAGAAGAGCGTATGTATTCGTTAAAGACCGACCGGCAACGCCTCCAGCTTTACAGATGTCTATGGGCGGCGTTGATCGCTTACCATCAAATGACTCGCATGCTCGTTTGCCTACTCTGCTACAAAATAAAAGAAGTTAACATCAAAAACACCTTAATGGAATCGAGAAAACCAAAACTGTACGTAATTAGTTGTTACAGTATTGGGACCATAAAGACTATTCACGATTTCAGCCACCTGGTTGCATTTTCGCCTTTATCAAAGAAAATCTGTTAAATTATCGAGTTTTCTCTTTATTGAATTTCCATTTTTAACACCTGTAACTAACAACTGAATAGGCCAAACAAAAACAGAAAAAGTTTTTTTTAGTGCAAAATGTCACCTGTCACCAACATAAATCTAAAATTGTTTGATCGATAATTACGAGTCTCTATAAATAAATAAAGTATTGGTCATTATAGCCATATAACGAAAAAATAATGGATTTCTTTTTCTCCAATCTATTATATTCAATAAAAAGACATATGCACGCATGCATTTATTAGTTTATTTACCTTGAAACCATCCGTAATTGTTGATCCTCGACAGTATTAGCCCCACGGGGTTCCAATGAGTATTTTTCTTTCAGTATTTGAATTGCTTCTTGATTCACGTCTCTGTTTTTGGTACCTTTTTCGTATACGTAAAATCCTTTTCCTGACTTTCTGCCCATAAAGCCAGCTTTTACAAGATCTTGCATAATACCTATATTTCCACCACTAATACGTTCACCAAACGCCTGAAAAAAAAACGAGAAGAAACAGTAAATTAAAATGTAGGGCGACAAATTTAATATTTTGTAATTGAAGAAGGCGACGATGCGTCGGAGGGGAGTTCAAAGTTTAATACGGAGAAAGTTCTGAAGAAAATAGTAGAAGAAAAGAAGTGGAAGTAAAGTGAAGTGAAACTTAAAGTGAAGAGAAGTGAAACTAGTGGCCGATTTCATTTTTCCGATCCCCGAATACATTCGTTACATTTTTTAAAGTCATGCTTTATAAGTAAGACGAAAAGTATCATAGTATATTAAGATATTAACAGACGAATCATTTTAAACATTTTTTTTTAGTTCGGAAGCTAGTTTGGATTACACATGCCTTTTTTATTTTTTGATTTTGAATAAAATCATTTTATAATATAATAATGCTCAAAGTGAAAAGTATATTAATTTAAAAAACAATATTTTTTTAAGTTTTAGGTGTCATAAGGTTAAAATCATTTAATATTGTGATAATAGATATACTAAGAATACCAATACTAAGAATAAATTGACGTGAAATCATTTTTTGAAAGCATCTCGCGTAAGAGGAGGAAAGTTGTGCTGAATTGGCTGCCAACCTTCGCTAGTCGGAGAGAAGAAGAATGAACTCTAAATATGCTACCAAATTTTAAGTTCGCATAGATTTAATAAAAATTTTAGGAATTCGATAGTAGTGACTAAATATTCTTTAGAATTTGATCACCTTTTACAGTTTATAGAAGTTTATCTAAGATTGAACTCCTTAAAACTTATAAATGAAAAGCTATTAAAATTATTCCTTCAGTGAAATAAAATTATCATACGCCTATTTTTATAATGATCAATATTATATTTGCTATTATTATACTATATATGCTATTATTATACTATATATTTTATACGTAAGAGTATAAATAAAATAGTCGTTAAAAGCTAGTGTGTTACAATTCAGACACCGTATTAAATCTAACATTTATGTTTATGTTTTAAGAACACAACATTAACAAAAAGTGAAAGCAGACATTTGATCTGTCTGCATTCCCTTTTTATTGTGTCCGTCTTTAATTAGGATTACATTTTAATATATTTTCAGAACTATTTAGAATAATGTATGATATAACTCCCGCTGAAGGTTCATAAATAAATATGAATATGAATTTTATGTTTATTATTAACGTAAATATAATGAGAGAAACCTCACCTTTGCTAAATCCACAGAAATGTGGGAGCCAACATCAATTCCCACTTCGTCAGCTAATGTGGCCGCACCCACAGGGAAGCCAAATTGCTTGGTCATGTTGTCCAGATCTTTTGGATCAACTCCCTCTTGAAGTAATCTGAGACAACATAGTCAATACATAATTTTATTTATTTAAACTTTTTTGCACAAAATGTACATCAGGTGGATTTAATAACATTGGGCATTCTGTACCAGTCAACCTGCCGACGAAACTGAAAAAATTGGTCCACAAACTGTGAGCTGTGGTGGTAGTCTCAAACCAATTATAATAAAGAGAAAATTAAAAACCAATATAACATAATGGCATATACTTTACTCAATATACTTGTATACACTTTACCAACATAAAATATTACAAAATAATATAATAACATAAAAATTTACTTATCTAAAGCAGTCAATATTTTTATAAGCGAAATAAATTATTGCGATTTTCCTTTTTTTAATGGAATACAGACAAAATTTTTAAACACACTATGAAGCATTAGGTTTTTTATACCTAATATTTTAATGATGTACTAATGAATTACTCACTAACGAAGCAAGAAGAACATGTATAAAGAACTATCTTTACTCGCCTTTGTCACACGCACAAATCTATTGCCGTCGTACTCACACAGTCCAGTGATCGTTGATACATTTTAAAATTATTACTAAGTCAGTATTTATATTCATACATTATTAATATGCGAAAATTATATGGAGCAAAAAATTTAGATTTATATCCATCCAATTCTAATACAAACATTAATGTAACCTATTTAATAGTTAATTGCTAAATGAAGTGACAATCTGCATGTGGCGGTTGGCAGAGACTGGGCATTTGCATCATGGTAAAGACCTTGCCGTAGGCTGAATATGTTTAAAGGTTTTCTTCAAAACATTATATACTTATTGAACTTTTTTGGGTAAGTAATTTATATTTAGAAATCTTGCAAAATTATAAGGAAGCCACTGTGAAATTTGTATAAATCGTATATACAAAACAGTTTATGCGCTCAGACTCTTTTTGGCAAACATGGTTGCCAATTTTAAAGTTAAAGTTGGTCCAACTTTGATTTCTGGTAACCACAGTTGCCAACAATCTGTTTCGATTTCTATAATTTGTGAGATATTTTAATAATTAAAAATAATGGATGGAAATTACTTTAGCAAAAAGGGGACGTTTTTTGAGTCTTGTACGAAGCACTTGAGCGGTTATATGGATCTTAACTTAATAAATACATAGACGAACGTACCTGATGGCTTCACTTAGCATAGTGGAAAGTATGCGTGTGGTATAAAACCCTGGGCCGTCTCCAACTGTAATAACGACCTTGCCCTGTTTCAAACCCACAGCTACCGCGGCAGCCGCCGTGTCGTCACTCGTGCCCGGGTGACGAATGATTTCTAACAACTGCATTTTATCGACCGGCGAGAAGTAGTGCATACCTATAACGAAGCACTAAATACAATAGGCATTAAAGGCCGGGGGCAGTGTAAAATGTGTATTTTCCATCACCACAGACAATATCGTGGCCCTGTCAGTTGTTACAGGCCGTCTGGAGCGCTCGCAATCTTTAAGGCTAAATCCTCCATTTCTGAACCTGGCATACCACTTTCGTACGACGCGATCGGTAACTGCAGATGCCTCGTAGACATTGCATATTTTTTTCGCTGCTTGGGTTGCGTTTTTGCCTTTTCACAAATAATACAACATATTATGCCGAAAATGCTCATTTTGCTCTTTCATTTTACTGTACATGAGGTCACAAGCTAAGTAGGAAAATTAAATCCAAAGCGCGCCAAAATTAGAACGAACTTAAGTGTCAACCCAATAAATATTTATAAATTAAATAAAAGATGAACTCACCAATAACCTTCTCTGGCCGGCTACTTCCTGCTGCTATTTTAGTTATTGGTATAGCGCTGGTGTTCGTTGCGACAATGCAGTGTTTAGGTATAACAGCTTCTAATTCCTTTATCACTTTATGCTTAATATTTATATCTTCAAACACAGCTTCTATCACGCAATCTACATTCTTGAATTGATCATATTTTAAGGTTGGCAGTAGATTAGACAAATATTTATCTTTCTGTAAGCTAAAAAACAATTTTCATATGTACTAATGGATACAAATGGACAGAATAAACATTATGATACTTATGAACAATTTTTTAATTATAACCCCCAAGGTGAACCTCAATAAAAGAACATTTACTAATTTTCGTAACCATTAACTGTAATATCTCTTACTAACTGATTAATGTAAACACAATATTTAACTACTTACTTTTCAACTCAAAAATGATATGCACATTTTAAACAGATTTATCTTGAACAACAAGATAAATATGTAGAATTTTTATAAATTATAAACATGGAAAAGCGTATGTTGTAGTTTATAGATTTTTAGATAGATTTATAGGATTTATTTCCTTCTGCAGTATATATTTAAATCAATTACATAACAAATAATTACATCAATTTACATTACAGAGGGAAATGGGCGATAACTCAGTCAAAACCTCTACTCCAGGCCCGACCCTCACGGAGATGTAGTGCAGCGCAAATTGAGAAACACTAGTCCCATATATATAGTTGAGATCAACCCACACATAATCCTATAATCCAGCCTTATATAAATAAAATAAAAACAATACTAATATTGTTTTTATTTTATTTAAGTAAGTTGTGCTGAATTGGCTGCCAACCTTCGCTAGGCGGAGAGGCACTCTTAGAAGATGATAATATTAAATACTAGATTGGCTAGATGCAACTGTCTGCGAGAAGTCATGTTTAAAGAGGATGTGAAAGATTGTTTAAAAACGGTGTTATATCACTACGCGGTAGAACGTTATAAATAAAATGACAACATGAATTTTATACTCTTTGCACTAGGCGTTGTGTTTTAAACAGCAGCCGTGGTCCATATCTTAGGTGACCATAATTAAGTCTAGATAAAATTAAAGATTCATAAACGGTAAGCTGTGTATTCTCACAAAATAGTTTCCGAATTTTGTAAAAAGTTTGAGGTGGTAAAAACAAGTTTTAACTATGTTAGTTATATGACTTTCAAACCGCAATCGATTATCCCTAACAATTCCAAGATTCATTGCTTCAATAACAGGGTGAACACCGGTCCACAGATACTTATTGATGGATTCTGATTCACAATTTGCTGAATTTGGTTTGAAGATCCCAGAACCATGAACTTGCATTTATTTGGAATAAGCGCCGAAGCTTTTTTGTTAGCCCATTCAGCAATGTTATTTATTTTAGATGTAGCATTTAACATTTCTTCAGGTGAGGTCGATATATATATATATATATATATATATATATATATATATATATATATATATATATATATATATATATATATATATATATATCGACCTCACCTGAAGAAATGTATTTGTAAGTCATCCGCATAACAGTGATATTTGCAGTGTTTTATTAATTTAGTGTTTTTTTAATTATTTTACAAATGTCAGCACAGTATGGAATAAAAAGTAATGGTGAGTTATAGATAGTCATTTTTGAGAAAAAATATATTCCTGAGATACAGGTTCAGATCCATTGGGTGGCCGAGATCAAATCTGTATAAAATGTCTGTATTATATATTAAAATATAATGTATCTGTATTTGAATACATAAATAATTAATATTAATTTGAAAACTTACGAGGAAATCCGTTTTCGTTTAACTGCATTAACTAAACCATTCTGTATTTGTCCCACACCTCTGTACAAACCTGCGTTTGTCGTATCTTTCATCACTACATTATAGCCTTTGTCTATAGACACTTGTACAATGCCAGCTCCCATCAAACCAGCACCAAGAACACCAATCTGAAAAATTAAGAATAAGAATGAGAAAGAAAGAATAAGAATGTCTTTTAGTATCCAGTCCAGGTTCTTTGGACGGTTGAATGAATAATGTTTAACCGCTGTGAGACGTAATATTGGCTAAACCACTTTTCGAGCAGTGTCATAATATTACTAGCTCTTATTGCTTTTTCTGCCATTACAATACACCCAAAGATATCTGTTTTAAGTCATAAAATTATTATGATATCCCATCCATAACCATAAATTATTCTACTAAAAATAACAAATAGTTTTAGTTGCCTGATAACCTTTTAAGAACGAATCCGCGAAATGTAAATAAAAAGTCACAAACTAAAAGAGGGAATTAATTAAAAAAAAACATCAAACGTTTCGAATTCGAAATTAATTTTTTATACCCAGACTCTTTATTAAGTGCTAGTAACATAGTTTGACTAACTTGAGTTTATTAAAACCTCTCTAGAACTAAATTATTACCAATAATGTAAAAATATAAAAACCGCTCGTTTTTTTTTGCAAAGGATAGGTGGTATATATTGAAAAATAAGCATGAGAAAGGTGTTGATTTTTTTAATTAACACGAAGGAAATATATATATTATCGATCGGCAAATAATTGGAATGGTTAATAATAACTTTTTACTACTAATTTACTATTTATATAACTACATTGGAATATTTACTATTTATATAACTATATTTATTATAACTACATTGGAATACAACTCAATTATCTGGTCTCCATTTTACGCAGTGCATAGTGATCACATTGAAAGTATTCAAAAGAAACTGCTCAATACGTTGTGTTATAGACATCATGAATATCGTACAATTAAATCGTACGAAAACAGATTGCGAAAATATCATATACTTGTAGAAAATAATCCACTCGCATATTGACAAATAGTATAATCTACAAAAGGCTCTTTCCTTTAAATTTTAACACCTGCATCAGATCACGCGATCCCCACAAAATGTTTAGTATTAAATCTTATCCAAATAATATATTACATTATAACTCCATAGCACGCATTTATCGCCTATACAATAATAATATTAATTGACCACAGTACAAAAACATTCGATATTAAACTACATCAACTGAAGCGATCGCTCCGGTATATCTTTAGCGGCCAATAGATCACACGTAAGATTATTGTTATCCTTCTTTTTTATTTTATCAGTTTAATTTAATTATATTTCATTGTAATATAAGTATAAAAAAGTAACCCTATTGTTATCATGTAGCCATATATTATGCTGTGAGCAATTTTTAAAAATTATAGCCGCACGCCCGGAGCGTTAGTATGTTTATATTATACACATATTACTCTTTCAAGACTAACTTATTTTTGTGCCAAATAAATAAATAATGACTTACTGTATTTACGTCAACTTCCGACTTGCCAAATCTGTTCTTTTTACATTCTGTTTGACCTCTGAAAAGACCTATAAGTCCTTTGCTTTGTGGTGTCATTGCCAACTCTCCAAAGCCTTGCGCTTCGGCCTCATAACCAGCTGCGGGGCCTTTGTCTAGTCCAGTTCTAATCACCTCCAGGATCTATAATTTTTAAAAAAGACAAAGGTGTAGTTAGCATGCGGATGGTTACATACATATCGTCATGCTTGTTTCCCATAGGGGTAGGCGGAGACCACAGATCTCGGCATACTTTCCTTCTTTCTTCCACATTCATCACTCTCCTTATGGAAGCTCGCTGGTTAAAGGTACTCTTGACCTGGCCTTTCTTAAAATCTTCGGCAATTAGGTCGATATATTTTTATTGTAAACATATTTATATTCTTAGTCTTCCCCTACCGACCCTGCCATTCACATCCGTAACGTAAATTTCTTTTGCCAGTCGTCTTTCATTCATCCTCTCTATGTGCTCAAACCATCTAACCATTCCTTTCTCAACATTTGTCACGACACCTTTTACTCCACATTGTTTTCTCATTCAAAGTTACCACATACATACTTCTTAATACTCTCATTTCCACCGCATTCAGTCTGCTTTCATGACTCGTCTGCTAAACCCAACTTTCACTATGGTTCACGATGGTTAACTTCCAGAAACTAGGATTACGAGTTCATTTGCAAACTTGGAACAAATGTTAGTGTAGCTTCAAATGTTTATTCTGAGTCTGGGTGTTTTTCCATATAATAGGTGATTTGTAAACGTGCATCCAAGGAAATCTTCGGATTGATTGTGAATATTAAATTTGAGATTAACTAAAAGTATAATTATTGTGATCAACAAATGTAAAAATAGATGAATTTGACTTTTTATTCAATTTATTAAATACAATAAAAGTAGTAGAGCCATGCATGAATGGGTAGGTTCGACCCAAGAAATACAACACTTTCGTCCACGGAAATCTTCGGATTAAGTTTTGATTATGATTATTAAATATGAAGTTAACTAAAAGTATAATTATTGTGATCAAAAAATGTAAAAATAGACGAATTTCTAGTTAAATTCAATAATTTGATAATAATAGAGCCACGCATGAATGAGCAGGCTCGACCCGAGAAATACCATATTCTCTTAGAATAGTGTAGCATTTTTCTGTGTAACCACGTTTCATAAGGTAAGTACAGGAATCCCTTATGTTGCAGACATCTATTGGCAATGGTTCTTACCTTTTGTTTTCAAAGTCCTTATGGTCCCACTGCTGAGCACGGGCCTCCCCACTTCTATAGGAACGAACAGTAACTCCCAACTAGCTTTTCCAATACAGATTGACGGGGTAACCAGACTTGGAATAAATATCTGTAGGCCATACATATATTTACTCCAATGCAGGTATGAAAACTCGCGATCATTGACACCGTGGGAGGGGTGGCCCCGCCACTGAGCCAATTGGTCGCCTACTGTACATGGTTATTACTTACCATCAGGGTATCTGCTTGCTTACCTTTTCCATAAAAAAGGAAATATGTATTTTTTGAGTTATTCTAAAAGTTATTACGTAGTCAATATATGAATGAAAATACAAATTACCTTCAAAGGAGCTGGATATAATCCACGAGAAGCTTTCATAACCTGTTCCTTGGCCTTATTAAATATAATATTTTTAACAAATTCTAATTGCATAGCACTTGCTGTAATCTTCTCAATTATACCTTTTTTGGACCTATCTACTTTCAATTTCCCTGAAGCAATTTCTTTTGCAATTTGGATAGCAACATTTTCTAGATATTTCATTGTGTTCTCGGTAGGCTGTCCAAGACCTATAAGAAAGATGATTCATTATATAAATATAGATAAAATTGGTAAAATAAAAGAAAAGTATAGATAAAATAAATCAAATGTAACACACCTGGGCCTAGAGGGGAAACCAGTAAATCCACTAATCCAAGCTTCTTAGCTTTGTCAGCTTTAACAGTTTTGCCAGTTAAAGCTAAATCCAAAGTTGTAGGTATAGATGTCAGTTTTGGAGTCCTATGTAATATATAAAAATATTTTTAGTTAATAACCTGGGATTATATTACTATAATTTGAAAGTTTAAAATAAAAGTCAGTGAGACATATAAAGTATAATAGGTTTTGCAAGTCTCTTGATAAATTCCACATGAAATATAAGAGTAAAACTATGTGTTTATATACCATTCGTAGCCTTAAAATTTTTTCCCATGTTTTAAAAGACATAGTACTCCTATGGTGCTTCACCAAAAATTTCGGATTTCATATATTATATTATTCGGGCTTTTGAATTAAAATATTTTCATCAGGTTTTCTTTTTACAATGTTTCCTTTCATTACATATCATCATGAGGTAAAATAAGTCTTTAAAATTGTAAATAAATGATAATTCTTTAAGCAAAGGTAAGTAAAGTTTGTGTATGGTTCATAACAATGGTGTTACATAGAATTTAAAGAAATGCACATTAAGATAATTTATTGACTGTTAAATTGCTTCAATAGATCACATATTTATTATTGGACGTAATAAATAATAATTTGATATGTATGCATTTTCTTAGATATCTAATATAATATTAGGTCCGGGCAAAAGTATTTTCATATTGTTCATACAAAAGAAAATATTTTTTTTAGGTATAATTTTTTATTTATTTATAATATGTATGTGCCGTTTTGATCGATGACTTGTTGCCATCTTGTGGGTAGTGCCATGATCCCATTCCTGTAGAAATTTTGAGATTAGCTTTATGCTTCCTAAAGAGTTCTGTAATGACCAAAACAGGTGGAGATCTGATGGAGCAAGGTCAGGGCTATACGGAGAATGCATCAACACATCCCAGCCAAGCTCTCTCAATTTTTGCTGCGTGGCTATACATGAGTGCGATCTGGCGTTGTCATGGTAGAACACCACGCCCTTCCTATTCACCAGCTCCGGCCGGTTTTTCTCAATAGCTTTTTTTAACCTCATCAGTTGCTGACAGTAGAGGTCAGATTCGATAGTTTGCTCCACTTTCTCAAAGATGGCAATGATATTTTTTATGACAGGGCCAGAGCGAAACTCATCTATCACACTAAAATTTCCAGACGCTCGAAGTACATTTGTGCTACTCTTATTGATACCGCATTAGGTCCCTAAACCGCACAAAGTTTATTTGCGGCGTTCGTCGCATTTTTACCTTTTTTGTAATAAAACTTTAAAATGTACCGAATTTCTTCGTCACATACGTTCATGACCGACGATTATTACGGCCGACCGATTGGCTCAGTGGCGGGGCCCTCCGCCCGCGGAGTCAATGGTCACGGGTTCGATTCCCGCATCGGAATAAATATTTATATGAATTTATAAATGTTTATTCCGCGTCTGGTAACCCCCCCAATCCGCATTTCCTTTCCTGCCCCTTACTTTCTTCTCTATCCTTTTCCTTCCTCTCCGCCAATCCACGGTCTGCCGTGCCAATGGATGCGTGGCTAGGGGCGAGCCTAGTCGAAAGCGTGCCGATCGTCCCGGTGTCGGGCTCCCCCGGGGACTATGGTGCCTTACCTCAGCATACAGGGCTCTGCTGGGGCTGACCTCCATCCCCCCTTGCGGCTCGTGGGATTCACTAAGACGAATTTAATATACCTAATTTGTCAAAAAATGACGGCGACGTGGTTCGCCACCCGTCACGTCCTGATTCTCACGAGGGCGAAAAGCGACCAATGACGAGCCGTTTCGCTGCGATGAATGGCAGCGGATGTAGCTCTGTGGTCTCTGCCAACCCCTGCGGGGGATAGGCGTGAATATATAATAATAATAATAACATACGTTCATTTTGCTTGCTTGAAAAACAATTGAAAAATGGCGGAAACTAGTTTTTTTTCATTTATTGCATCTTCAGAATGTCATATTTAATGGTATTAAAACCAGCCAGTTACATTCAGTACAGCCAAAGAGGTTCGATTACTAATAATACATTCAAAATACGAAAATACTTTTGCCCCGACCTAATATTAACAATTGTGATTTTCCCTTTATTTAAGTTAATGTCTATATACACAGTTCTGTTATAATACTTATGTGTTTCTATATAAGTATTTATTCTGATGCGAGACTCGAACCTACGACTCTTCGCAAACACTTTGCCACTGGCGTAGTATTTGCCTTTAGATAAAATTTTAATCGCACTTGCATGTAGTGTATTTTTCTGAAAAAGAAATAAGGCTCCGACAACAAAATAATATAAAGTATAAGTCTGTACGAAATTGTCAGTTCAAACATTGATTTATTAATTAAAAGTACTCTTAAAAAACAAGTATGATACCTTTGAGTGCCGCCTCCTCCAGGTAGAAGCCCAAGCATAACTTCAGGTAATGCCAATCCTGTCTTTGAATCCTTAACAGCAATACGGTAGCGACAGGCTAGTGCTGTCTCTAAGCCTCCCCCAAGGCAACTACCCTGTATTGCCGCTACATATGGTTTGCGAGATGATTCCATTCTTCTAAATATTTCGTGTCCTTCAAATATGTATCATTGTTAAATTATTATAAAATTTGTAAAATTCAAGTTATTAATTGTCATACCTAAACACCTTACCTTTTTATCTTATAGAAATAGAAAAACCTTTATTTATGACACCTTTTTTTTTACAATAACTAAAATTAAATCCTTAATAATATTATAATATACAAATAAATAAACAAAACAAAAAGAAAATAATTTTAATCTAACAAGTGTCATAAACGGTTCTTGCTCAGCATATGCCAAGCATTGTATTGGAGCACCTGGTGATGGTTTTCAGCAAGAACCAATTAACTTAACTACTTCTTTTACCTATTTAATCATTACCAATTTATGAGTTACAATGTTTTTAAACATTCTTGTTAATATCTAATCCCACATGTGTGTGTATATATATATATATATATATATATATATATATGTGTATGTATACATGTGCATGAGTCTGTGTATTCATATTTTCATAAACTGAATATGAAGCAAATGCAATTTTTGAGGAACTGATCCAATTTGCTAACATAAGATGAAAATGGAATACTTTTATCATTTAATCCTATTGACAAAAAGTTGATGATGAAAAATAATTTATTTTCCTCAGATAAAAAGACTACCAATGACTTCACATTTGGTAAAATTAACACTGATACCAAAGTAGTGTGACTAATAAATGAATGCTATCATTTTAGTCACACTAATTGTAAATGTGGTCCTTACATTCGTTATAGAAATTTTCTTAAAGTATTCTTCAATGTTATTTAAATATGTTTTAACTGCTTAATCAATCAATGGTTAAAATAAAATACTCTATTATGTGATGTAATTAATATGTATAATTTTATTGTTAATTTTTTATATCAATACTTACCACTTTTGGAGAGATTAACAACTTCTTCTTTTGTTTTACATTTCTCTATCATAGAAATATCCGCTCCAGCAATAAAGCACCCAGGTTTCCCTGATATCAGGACAGCTGCTTCAATAGCAGGATTTGAATCAACTTCATTTACAATACTTTTAAATTCTTCCATCACTGCAGTGTTCAAAGAGTTTACCTAAAATATTATATGTAATTATGGTACAAAGAAATTTCTATTGTAAGCACTGTATTTTTAATGATTATTATTACCATTAATTTAATAATATATAATTAACAAGTATCATAATTCATCATATTATACTATAATTGTACTATGTGTGCATTTTAGTGAATAAATTTATAAAAAAAAGATAAAGGCAAACACTAAGTATTAGTAAATACTATCATTCTCGTTCAAAGGAAGACTTTGAAGTGTTACAAGGGATCATCGGAAAGTTCTCTTTTTGATTATAATTTACAAATTGATTTTCACAAGTATGTTCTTATTTATTAGTTATCATGAGCTGCTCACCTTCACATTGGGAGAATCTAAGGTAATTACATAAACACCATCTACCAATTTGCATTTGGTATGAACCTGATTAGATGCTGCAGCTGCAAAGGATCTTTTGTGTAAACCTACAAATTAAATATTATGATTCTTTGTATCAAATTAAATTTATTTTTTCATTATTTTACAATTTTAGAAAGTTTCAATAAACAATATTACTCATAATTTTGTTAAACTTGAACAGAAAATTTTATTCCACTTACTAGTTAAAAATATTATATTGTTTCGTTTTTTAAGAATACGAAGTGCACTTAACATTTTGCTATTAGACATTTTCAAATATAAAAACGTAACCAAAGTTTAAATAATATCTTTTAAAAAAAACTTAAAATTTTTGGATCCAGACTTTGAACCTAAACTTTTTTGATCTTCAAAGACTTTATTCGTGTCGGACGTCACACGTCAGAACAGAAAATAGACAGTGACAATTGATTGGAAAACAAATGTTATTAGGACACAAAGTAAATATCAAAAAATGAATAATAACAATATCAAATATTATTTTTAAAAAGAGTTCTTTTTTTTAAACATTTTCTTTCCTTTAATTTAATTATATACGTTAAAAATAAGATGATTTTAACTAAAAGTGTTTGTTTATTTTTTATTTCGTTATAACATCGATTACTTTATTAAAAAAAATTGTTGTACTGTTATTGGTAAGCGGACTAGTATGGAGTATGGAGAAAAAATATTTTTTAAATTAGTTATACTTATTTTATATCTAAGGCTGATACTAAAATCATTATTTGTACACATGGCGCTCTTATTTTTCAAAATCTCTAATGTGTTTAATCACAGAATTCTTTTTAACTAATGTTATATTTGTATTTTTAAAAATAAATTACTAGCTAGCCTGATCGTGCTAATTTATCCAGTGAATAGCGCAGGAAATTTGAGTTCCTCTCACGCTTATATTATTATTTTTTATTCGACTTAAAGTTGCCAAGAACTGTAAATCTACTAATTAAATTTAAACATCAAAAATTAAAAATAATATTGTGAAACAGTAGTGAAAATTAAATTGTTAACGATTTGAATTTGACTATTTCAGTATTAATTTCTTATCTCACAAAAATGCAAATTGTTAATGCAAATGTTAACAAACTTTACACATCAGTCAATATCATTCGAAACTAAGAAATCTGTCATCTGTTCTTCGATCTAACAAAGCAAAATGGCAATAGGCTGGTTACGTTTGTTGGAGAACCGCCAACGGTCGAATTAACGTGTGCTGGATTGGAAACTGTGTCTTGGCAAACGTAATATAGAAAACGCTCAGGCTGAGCAAAACGACGAGTTGTCCAGGGCAGTAGTTCGAAACTAGGTCCTTAAAGCTGAAAATTAAGATGCATGGCCCACTATGGATTTTTATTTCCCCGTCGAGATTTAATATCCGTAATTGTCTATAAACGAAGATTCAAACCTATGTACTAGTACGAGTTTTGATAGACTTCGAAAATAATTACATTATTTCAATTTCGTTCGATAAATCCAATATAAGCGCAAAGAAGAATAATTTTAGTACTTCTAGTATGCTAGTCAGAATAAAATAAAATTTTTGAGTGAACATTACATTTTGGCCACACAAATTTTAATTTTAATATCTATTCTAATACCTTTTTATATTTTAACTAGTCATAGGGCGCTGGATTTATTATTATAGAATAACGATTGGATCTGGATAGATACAACAAAATTATTTCTATGTCTATATTAATTGAAAACTAATTTCACCAGAGATGGGTGACCTACGTAATGAGTAATGTTTTTATTGCAGGAAAAATTTGAATCATTATTATATAATAATAATATTGTCGATGATTTTCTATGTAGTCATGTAATACAAAGATAGTATTTCGTTAATTGAAGTGCTTCATTACTCCGAAATTGGCCTACTCAGAATTTAACTAAAAAAAAGACGGACGCGAGAATGCGATTTGCTAATTTGACTATAGCAAAAAATTGTATAGTTTTTCAAATATTAATTGATCATAATTCTCTTTTCGCTAGAAGTTCTGAGCTTATCATGCTGAATAAAAACTAAGGTTAGAATAGTTAATTAAATTGTAGTGATGGAACTATTGTGATATACTTAACTACTTAACCATTTATATGGTATTTTGAGATGAGAATAGGTATAATCGCATCGTTATTAAATTATGCTTAAATCTTTCCACTCCATGAATGTGGTAATATAAGCGTCATTATTGTCTTGTGCTATATACATTTTCACTTGTTGAAACCACCCTTCATTTATGTTTCTATAGCAACGGTGCGCCTACCACCCCAGCCCATCCTTTATGCCTGTCATCTCCCGGAAAGTTAAGAGCGCTGTGTGTGAGCGGAACGGGTCGCGGGTAATTACCCCACTTAAGCTCTTGACACACTGGCTTGTTAAAGAGGCTGCAAATAATGCTCATGTTTTATATTTCAAAATTTACTGCAACATTTAATGTTTTTCTTTATATTTTCACAAAATGGTCATATATGATTTCTATTAATGGGAATCAGGATTAGGATTGCCGTAAAAATGACGACATAATGTGAAAAGAAAAGAAAATATTTTCCCAGAAGGATAAATTGTAGTATACTTTCATTTTATAGTATAGGTAAATAGTCAAGCTAATGCGAAAAGTGAAATTGAGTTAGAAATAAAAAAAAATTGATTGAATCAATTTCACTGTCCCTAGCCCGGTCGCTTATTTGCATTAGTTTGGTTCACGTTTAGTTTTAACATTTTCTTTTCCTAGGCAGCAGTGTGAGATATATGTGAAGTTCGAATTAGGTGATGCGTCTTGAGTGATGTATACGCCTAGCAGTGGATTGCCGTTGGCTGATAATGATAATGACGATGATACTCATACTGACGTATATGTCGTGTTTACGCATACGTCACTGATTTCTTTAATCCACATACCTTCGAGGAAATCAATCATTATTTAAGGATAATTACTTAGTAAATTAATCCAATTTAGTTTTGTTAATTTCAGTAGAGAATATTAAGGTTATCATTTATTTAATACTGTGTCTTTATCAAAAATACACACCTTTTTCTAGGAGGATTTTACGAGTAGTCGGAGTTAAAAGGAATTGATTCAATTCTTCTTGTCCCAAGAGGGTGGTGTTCGGGTGGTCCCTCCTACTTTTCTCACACCCTCTACTTTGTGCGCGTGTCTTCAACGCTACTGCGATTGAAAATAAATTGTATTATTAAAAAGGTATAGTACAGGTATCTTTCACTAAAATATCTTAAAAAATATTCCAGTAATTTTAGTATGATATAAATTAAAACAAATAAATATAAAGGATTCATATAATATAAATGTATTATATGTACATTATAAAAGAAATTAAAACACATTAGGAATTACTTTAATACAATTACACAATTAACTTAAAATCGAGTATTGTATGTTTGTTTGTAAAATAATAGTAATTGTTTTACTGTTATTGAGATACAATTACAGAAAGCAGTTTTAAAGTATGTGAAAGTTTAAAAAATACCATTACTATACTTTTTGAGGTTTTCATAGTTAATTGTGTGTAATATATATATATATATATATATATATATATATATATATATATATATATATATATATATATATATATATATATATATATGAAAGTGTGAAAGCATATTAGGTCACATATTAAAGAATTATATAAACTTAAACGTGACCGTTCAGGGTTCATTCAATTTGAGAAAACAGAATTCTCTAACGCACTAACCTGTATATTTTTATTGGGAAAAACACTGTTAGTAGTTGTTTGAATTTGGTGTTACACCACTAATCATGTGATTTAAGTGAATATGTTGAAGATTAAAGCTTTTATAAATTAATCTACCTACAAAACCTACCGGACACTTGTTTTGAAATTATTAATAATATTGTGAATTACATACACATCCAAATTGCGTTTTAATTTTGCTGTTATTGTTGGAACCAAACCGGAAAGGTATACCTACCAACTGACCTTCTAATACGGAAGTCTTTTAAATGTATGTATCTACTTAAAGTTATATTTCCTATGTGAATAAGCTATATACCTATTTAATGAGAACTGGGGCGTAATGCTGTCGTGGGGACGCTGTGGCTAATCTTCTAATGGAGTTAAACTATACTGTATTGTATGGTATGTGGTGCGTTTGGTCCTTCGTATCATAAGGCACGGTCAGTATTTATAGGCACTAGCCTCGCGGCGGCGAACGTAGTGGCAGAAGTAGCGCGCGCTGATAACACGTCAGTTGGGTTTCAGAAAATTGTAAAAAATAATAATATAAACCTCAATGTCACAATAATTATTATATTAATAAAGTGCCAATTAATAGCCTTTTTGTGAACGTCACATCAGTATTAAAATATTGGTGAGTACCATATTCTAATTGATAAAAAGATATGATAAAGTGCAATCAATTTTTTTGGATATCTTTAAGCGTTTTCTATGTTACTTGTAATGATTATTTCGACGAATTAATTCTAAATATTCTCAGAGTAATTTATAATTAAAAAATATATATATAAATAATATGTGAATACAATATTATCTTTAAGATTTAAAACATAAATATGAAAACATTATTAAATTGTTAATACATTTTTGGGCGTAGTTATGAAAATTAATATTCCAGTCTACCTTGAACAATACTTGTACTCCAAGTTTTCACTTAACGGAAGGTAAAAAATTAACTTAGATATTTACTTTCAAAGACAACTGGAAGACCTTGACCTTCCTTGTACAATACAATATCCTGACTGCCAATTTTTACTCAATGCAACATACATTGAGTAATTTGTGGCGAAATTCTACACGCATTGGTCTACTGACCATGCATCTTGATAAGCTTGCTTATATTAGACTGAGCATTTAGACGTTTTCGAGGTAACCATTTTAAGAAAATCAAATACTTTAATTACAATAACATATTACATATCCTATCTCACAATAGCTTATTTTAACTTGTTTATACAAAAGCATAATACATATTTTAATATAAGAGTTTTGCACGTTTCAGGATTTTCGCCTTTTGCGCAGGAATTAGTATTTTTCCGTAGTAAGAAATAGCTTATTATTATGATATTAAATGATTATTTTAGAAATTGATCGTTTTGTGAAAGTATGATAAAAATAACAACAAAAATAGGTGATTCTAAAATAAGACCACATAACTTTAAAATTGGCTTAAAAGTTTTTATATCATGCAAATAATCATATGAACATAGAAAAAGATCGATTTGGACATTACTAACTGATGAAATACAAACCGTATTTCATTTTCTTACACACATGATTTTATCAACTCAAATTCTTGAAAAATAGTCCGCATTTTTTTTTATAATATGATAGCAATTAAGAATTTAACTCTTGAAAAAAAGTAAATTATCTGAAATCAATAACGTGTTGAAGTAAGTATGAATTAACTAAAATATTAAGAGGTAAACGAGATTAATATAATAAATTATTATTCTAATATCAGTACATTAACTCTAATATTTTCTATTTATGTAAAAAACTCTATTGAACTGATAATGTATCGGTATACAATATAAAGTAGTGATAACATTTATATCTGTTATATTAACTACTATATTCGTTATCATTTTAAAGTAATTAGTTAATTAATGAAATACAATAAGTTTAATATACAACATTCGAAAAGATATTATTATTTCGTTAACTCTGTAATTTTTATCCGTTTAATATATATTAAAATTACCCAAGCATTTCCACTTTAATCATTAATTTAAATGTTTTTATCTTAAAGCAAATTTGCCTAAATTAAGTTTCTATAAGTGATTCCTATTTATTATCTGCTGACAATTTTAAACGTCTAATACTAATTAAAACATTTCAATGGGGATAGGGGATCCTCCTTTTTTAAAATGTGAAAAAGCGTCCTGTTTCACAATTGAGTTTCAGTGTTAGGTGAATGATCGTTATCAGAACTCTTTTAATTATGTTTTCATTGCATTCAGTACTATTGCAATATAATAACATCACAGTCATTCTTTTAGATAACGAATTTTAACAAAATCAATTCATTAAGTATCTGGTTTACGGAAATTGTATAATAGATACTTTAAGCAATGACATTTGTATCTAGTATTTTTTTCGTTAAATATACTGTTATTAAGTATGCTTGCCTAATTTCCGGATTAAAATGGACAATTTACGAGTTCGTATTTCTTTTTACATTAAAGAGAAGATACTAATCAATAGTTATTATAATTCCGAAGAAAAAACTAATAATAAACTTTAAGCGACCCAGTTCAAGGTTGATAGACAGATTTTATATTTAATTAAAAACATGTTACAGACGGCACCCGACATGTGTTTTGGAAAAAAACCCCAAAGCAGTACTTTTACTCTTTTTGTATAAATTACGTTACGTTACGAAGAAATCACGTCGAACTGGTTTTCTGTCGTTTAAACGACCTCAACAAAACGCGGGAATACCCTGTGCACAGTTGCTTAGTTGGTGTTTCCCCTACGTTATATTAGTAATCATTCCGCTCGTTCGCAAAAGGAAAACCTGCTTAAACATATTATTTCCAACAGGTGACACGCTTGCTCGCTTGCTTTATTATCCCATAAAGAAGGTAAATTGCTCTGCGGTCACCAAGTCTTTTGCTCAACGTTGTGAATGTGGGCAAATTTTTATTTGGGAGAGGCTTACGTCCAGTTATGGACTTTTATGTGCTGGTGATGACTGAATGTAATAAAATTTAACGCGTTCAGTTTTCTTTTCATCCTTCGATAGATCAGCTTTTTTCCAACCGTAAAGATATACACTACTTTGTAAAAAAAAGGGCGGTTTTGATTTTTCTACATTATTGCTAATAATTTAGTTCTAAAGAGGCTAATTAATAGCCAAAATATGTTACAGGCACTTAATAGTCTGGGTATGAAAAAAGTTAATTCCAAAGTTGAAGCTTTTGTTTTTTTAAAACAAATCCCTTTTTTAGTTCATGACTTTTAACTTACTTTTCGCGGGTTTCGAAGGAAATCATGCACATGCAAACGTGAGTTGTTTAACCGTCCAAAGAATCTGGACTCAATACCAAGAGACAGGATTCGTGTTTTGAAGAAATCACCCCTTGTGGTGGAGGATATGTTATGTTTTGGGCGGATGCAACTTCCGGCTATCGTACCGAGATGGTATTCATTGAAAATGACTCTAAACGCGCTAAGGCACATAACAGAAATCTTTTGTCAATATGCAAAACCCGCACTACTGTAATTGGTGAAGATGCCATTTCCTCGGATGATAATGCTCCAATGGCCCCCAGTTCTGGCGACGTAGATGCTTATATGCAAGAGCACGGAGCTATAACCTTAACCCATTGAGCACGTCTGGGACCTCTCAAAAAGCCGAGTACGATCTGTGCAACCACCTCCAAAAACATCAGGGAGCTTAAACGTGTGATCTCGGCTAAGAGGGAACAAATCCACAGGATATCATCAAAAGCCTGGTGCAAAGCACGCCAAGACGATTATATGCCGTAATTGTTGCAAGGGGAGGTTATACTCGTAATTAATTTTAATTTTTTAATGTCTTTTTTTATTAAACTACCATAATACTACTATTTTTATAGCCATAAAAATAGTCATTGTCACACAGATTACGTTGACTAGGACATCGATTCTAGGATTAATGTGTTAAAATATAAAGACAAAAGATCAGATCTGGTCATCTAAGCTAATTACATACTAAATATATTAAAATTATGCATAGAGAAGCCAATGCATGTAAGGTGCCCATTTTTATGCAAAAGTGTTAATAATTTTATTTGATAATATGGATAGCAAGATCTTTGTGTATTCGCATTTGTACTTTGTACTGCGTGTTTTCTTCGTACGTAAACAGAGATGATTTGCTTTATTCAAGATCTTTTGAGCTATGTCAAAAATATTTGCTAGTGTAGGACTATAGGCATTTCCAAAACATTAACTGTACGTTTCTGGTTGTTCATTGACGTAATAAACATAAAAAAATTATTGGATAGACGCATTCGATGGAAAAAAAGAAGGATATATATATATATATATATATATATATATATATATATATATATATATATATATACAGGAACGTCTAAACATAAATAAATAAAGTTATTGTAATCATTAAGGTGATTAAAATAAATCGTTATCATTTTACCTAATATATGAATGACTGACATTTTTAAGCTATTGTATTTATGAATTTAAATTCAACACAAATACATAATTCTTCGTAAGGTTGTTATTTTTAGCGCAAGCTTGCGTGCAATTATTGTGGTCACCTTGACCATTAGGATTCAATAAAATACAAATCACTGCACTAACCGCAATATCTATGGTTTTGTCTTTATTGTGTGTTTTATAAAATTTATAATTCTACCAATATATAATTCTAAACAAAAAAGAAGATACAGCTCGCCGACACTAGATTTCCCAGCGATTTCGTGGCGCTGCATTTAGGTATATTGTTTATGTTAGATTTAAGAGTATTAAAATAATGAAAAAAAAATCAACATGGAAAAAAGAAAACCAGCATTTTTTTTAAATATTACTAATATTCTTGTTAACCATTCTAACTAAGATAACAGTGATTGTGCTAATAAATGGTTTATCTATACCATCTGCTGGTGTTATTTGAATTACATATTAAAATCGTAGTATTTATTTTAGTTTGGTAAATAATAATAATATTATAAAATAAAAGAAAAAAAAATAAAAAAAGAGCAAAATTCGTTTGTAAATATGGATTCACCACATAAATTAACCAGATTATATTCGAAGTACTGTTTTATGAATAAACTGACCTCGTTGATTGATATTTTATTTCCATGACATTATTCGACTGATTTTATCATGAACTCGTTTTCTTTGTCTTGATGATTTCGTCTTCGAACTAACCTGTATTTTCTATTAAATAATTTTTTTGTTAACTCAGTCGATTAAGAAATATATTAAGCCATTTCGTCCCGATCGAACAATAGTTGTAATGTTTCAATGTTTAATAACTAGTTACGCTTTAGTAAATGTAAAATGTAATCATCTAAGTCTAAAAATCTATAAAAGATTAACCGAAAATTATCATCATCAGCCTTGGTATATTTCTGGACAGAGCTTAGACGATTCACCCAGCCCGAAGGCAAAAGTGCAAGTGTGTCGCCTGATGAAAAAAATCAACCCCGCCAATAGATATAGATATCTGCAACACTAGAGGCTTTTGAGAAAGACTTATTTTTTTAAGTGGAATTCAGCGACTAAGAATCACAACGAATAAAAATATGTCGGAATATTATCCATGGCATAAACGTTAAAAAATGCTGAGAGATATTTCATCCCTCGGGAATGATATACATAATTTTTTCCATTTAGCTATTACTAGCTATGAAGATGATAAGCTACATACATACATATCTTTATAAATAAATAAAAATTTCTAATAACTTACAATGCCATTTAGAAAGATTTTACAAAAAACCGGTTTTGCAGTTTTTAACCTTGAATAATTTACTCGTGTACATACATAATGTAACCTTCGCCCCCTTCTCTTCTATGTTTTGTTTGAAAATATTTCAAACTTTTAAGTAATTAATAAAATCAATTACTTATTTATTATACGTGACCAAGAAAGTGATATTGATCTTTCTACGGTTATATTTTTAAGCCATATTTATTTATAATATTTTATATCATAATATTTATTTATAATATTAATATTTTAGCGTGATCGTCTTAGTTAGGACCTTTTGTTACGTTGTGATTTGTAAAAACTGATTCTTTTAGGCATTTCTTGGAAGAATGAATATTCACCTAAATGATCAGAGACCTAAACGTGACATAAAGCATACTGATTAATAATTGTAATATCCATTTCATTTAGTTTCAGAATTAGCAAGTTCTATTGATCCTCTATATAACATTTGTTATAGGATCTCACAGTTTATTTCCAGAAGGAAGCAAGTCATAAAGATCCTCTTTAATAGCCTTCGCTATAGGATCACACAGTTTAATTCCACTTGTAAGGGGCTCACAATATTTATAATAAAACTCCCGATACAAGGGGTTGGCTTTATCATCTTTAAAAAAAATGATAAAGGAGGGTAGCTCTGTCCATCGCTACCCATCGGTAGCCGCCATCCCTTAAGGTGCGACTCCCCCCAACCACAAGGTATGGGCATTGAAGGAACGGATAGGACCGTAGTCCACAACAAAACTGGCGTACCAGCATAAAGAGGGTTTTGCCCCTTGGTAGTGCGTAAGCACAAACTTTGACCGAAGTCTCGCATGTCCATGCGTGTAAGTGCCATACAGTATACAATTCTGTCCAGCGGCTTTTGCCAGGGTAAATGAACGTCACTAAGGTACGACCAACATCATTCGGGTTTACTTGTGCGCCACCTTCCTCCAAGACCATTGCAACTGCAGACACATTTATTGTGTAGTGTTTGATAAGGCATCATCACAATGAACAAGGTCAGCACGGCATTCCGCCGCAGAGCATGTGTCACAAGCTTCCGCTCCCTCTAGGGGTGGGGCGTCCAACGTTGCACGGATATACCGCAACTGTGTGAGTTTTCCCCACATCAGTCTCCACTCCCGACTAAAGGTTGACACACATCGCTCCACCAACCATGGTCACGTGCATATAGCCAATAATATAATATATTCAATTTAGCCATCAGGTAGAGTATAACTGACGTTGAGTTGTATGTATTTCGATCAAGTTTGCCTCACCCACCAACAAGTTGCCATAACAAGTTAAGTGGGAAATTTAATGAGGGCTTGACATTCATTCAAATATGTTTGCAATATAGAGAGGACTGGACAACAGACAGTCTGCAGTTCCGTAATAGAGGAACCCGACTTGGTCAAATCTAAGTCAGTCCGTCAGTCTGTTCGCGGTAAGAGTGTCACACTCAAGCGCAGGAAATAACCATTAAGCCAAAGATATGTCCAGCAACCGCTATCGACAGAATGTTACATAAAGCAACAAGCGTCAATACAACTTATGCCTAAACAACCGTCAACCCATAGGCCTCCATATAACCCAAGCAGACATCTCCACCAATATACCTCCATCGTCTGAAGTCATGGGACACGCTGCTACAGACGCAAGCTCACTCACCGCACCCATCACCAGACACAATATTACAAAAGCAATAAGCGTCTTTGTGACTATCGTATGAGTGGCGCCTCCTCACAACGCATCTCCATAACCCATTCGACTTTGGCAAGTTAAACAATATGTTGTTACATTTAAACACTACACCAACGTATAGCAGTACAATCACTAAGACGACGACCACCATTGTACGTTCGATAGCGCACCTAAGTGACACCATCCCCATATACAATGACCATCGCGTACTATAGTGCAACACACTATAACGCTAGTGAAGCTAGAAAGTATGTCAGACATACCGAAGTACGTCTAAACACGTTAAACCCAACCAACAGATAGCTACATCAAAGTGCCATGCACTAAGATGCAAACCACCGCCAGCCGGGGTGTGTGCGCTGTCAACGGCAAAGTCGTATCTCTACAACCCAACCATCCACAACGACACTCCAATGATATGCCCTAAGACATATCTCTGCGTTTATACGTTTACCGCAGACGTGCGCCCAGGCACTCGGCCATATAACACCATCTCATATTTATCAAGTCCCAAATCCATCCATACATTATACTCTCTACAACGAGACCCTCTATTATATTGCCTTCCTTCATAGACCTTACTAATGTATTTCATATGTGGGACTTCCATACAGTACTATTGTACTTAAGTATGTCAGGCCGCACTTAGCTTCCCGACTTAATATTTATATATTATATTATAATCTCTTTATCGAGATTTTCTATTATATTGCCTTTATTTATAGACCTTTCCAATGTATTTCATATGTGTGACTCTCATACAGTATCATTGTACTTAAGTGTGTCCGGCCGCACTTGGCTACCAGACTCTATACATACGCGAGGCGGCTGGTATGCGTCTCCGCGCCGGTGTCTTGTATGAAAATTTCGACCTTCTTAGATTTTAATGATATTTTTTATGTGCATTACACTACTCATCCATAAGCCCAATAAATTATTATTTTAATTCTAGCTTGTATAGTTTTTGAGTTATTAATAAAATAAGATTCATGCGATACATGAACTGTTTACAACTTAATACCATATAAAATATATATATAAATATATGAATGATTTAAAATTTTATTATATATATAAAATTATGTGTGAACGTTATATTTATTTAATAATTATTGTTTAATTTTACTTTTTAATGAATTTTATTGTATTTTCAAATATTGTATAAGTCCTTTATATATGACTTATATTTCGTTTTTATGATTTTTACCAAACTTGATATTTGATTATTTTATGTTCCTATATCTTTTCTTTTCTAGTTTCGGGTTCTATTGACTCCATATATGATGTTTATTATATTATTTGTTTATAAATTTTATTTATGTGTTTTAAGTTAATAATGACTATCTCTGGCTCGTCACAATAAGTAATATGGAAACCTTTTTTAAAAAAATAATACAGATAAAGATTTATGGAAGTTTATAGATTATTATCGATCATTCTGAGGAAATCTTTTATTTCACTGGACATCGTCTTGTACTTTTTAGTACCATAATAGTAGCCCTCTGTACAATTGAAGTTAACCAAAAATGGTTATTTTGGTTAAATTCAATTGTACAGAGAGCGCCCTGTGCTGAGGCTCTGATGATATGAAAGTGATAACGCTGTAACCTAAAGCCAGGGCACTGAATTCACAGACCGGTTGAAAAATATTATGTTGATTAATAGTAATTATTAGTAAGAAAATTCCTGCCTTAATGAAAATTCATTTCTATAACATATTATTGAAGATTCATAGATTTTTTTTATGAAAATGATAGGCAAACATGTAAACATGTACGATGATAAGTAATCATCACCATGGACAACTACAAAACCAGAGGCACAGCATTATTCTTTTTGCATTCCTTATCTTTTGTGGAAAGTGAAAAGAGAAGTTTAGGGACAGGAAGATAGAAGTAATAGTAGTTAAAATAAAATCAATAAACAATAATTAAATTCATCTCGTCAATAAAAAACTATACTTCAAACTTATGAGATCGCGTTGGTTAATGATACAATAATAATATATCCTTTATAAAGTTAAATTGCCCGTCTGTGATTGCGAAGTAACAGCCTTGTATTGCTTATTGGCGTATTAAAACAATTACGTCGGACTGTTTTCAAGAACTAATAATTTAATCAAAGGGTTGTATTAATTCGACAGGACTTTCACATGGAGACTAAGAAATTTATTTAATACTAGAAAATTATTTTTAGAATTATTATATTTTGAGATTGCATAATGTATCAGCCATCATAAGAGGTTTAAAAAGTAAAATTTTATCTCGTCATTTCGCCCTAATTGTCTAAGTGGCACAATTACCGCTTTCGGAGTCGATGGTCGCGGGTTTAATAAATATATGTATGGCCTACAAGTATTTATTCTGAGTCCCGTCGCTGTCCGTCGATCTGCTTTAAACAAGCTTAACCTTTTAGAAATATGAATATCCGTGCCCAAAAGTATTAAAATGCAACTTTTTTATAACCCACATGTCCTTATGGGCTAATGTTAATGTTTCTCAACTTGAAGTTAATATTGAAATGATTATGTGAGGGAATTAATATGACATTTTTGTGTGTATTAGGGGAATTCTGTTCATTAAAAAGCTGAGCAATAGCTGTCGGTGTAACCTCGCACAACTTGCTCGCCGCCGTGGGTTGTGCAAGAACCCTCCGCGCCGTTCTCTCGGCATTGAACGCGGACCACTTATTATTTTCATTGAAAGCACATTATAACATTATCAAGAATTAATCACTGTTAGGTTAACTACCAAATTAAAAAAGAATAACACCTATAATAGCTTTCTTTTCAAAGCTAAGAGTATAATAAAGTTTTTAAACATGGTATGGTTTCACATACTTTGTGACCATTTATATAAATCTCTACTGGGCCCCGGCAGACGTTGTCTTGTTACAGAACTAAAAAAAAAATATAACAATATTTTTTTTTTGAAAATTAAAAAATCTAAATCTCTACAGTACCATCTATCGGGGCCAATAGTATCCTATATTTCAACCTAAAACCAACCATACTCATTAAAAAAAATGATTGAAATCAGTTGGCCTTATTAATATAAGAGATCAAATTCTAATCACTGCTCATTAATATCTATTATATTAATGTACACCACACACACAGTGACATGTGATTTATATATACTAAAATGTGATAAAGAAGGCATTCATATTGCCTTCTTTATCACATTTTAGTATATATAATGTATAATAATTAAAATTTGATTGCAATATAATACTAAGCATGTAATTAATTATACATATAAAGTTTCAACAACGTCGGATATACTACATTAATATAAGAGATCAACTTCTAATCACTGCTCATTAATATCTATGTGGTGTACATTAATATAATAGATATTAATGAGCAATGGTTCGCAAACCCGTGGCCCGAGTCGTTACTGGGCCGTGGACTCAAATGGTACCGGACCGCACAATACACATTATATCCGTTTTTTAATGTAAAGTATTTCTCGTAGGATTGTGTGACTTTTCATAGACGAGGGATTAACGTGATCCGAAGGATTAGAGGCAGTAACGTTGTACACTTAATGGTAAAAAGGCGTGTAAATCATAGTAATAAAAACAATCAATGTCGGAGGGGCATAAGCAGTCCGCGTAAAATTATGAAATATTGAATGGTCCACGGCGATAAGAAGTTTGGGGACCACTGTATTAGAGAATTACTCTTCCCTTAGTATTGCAGATAGGCAGCAACGTTTGCAAACATGTCCCGCTTGCTCTTTGCCTATTTATTCAATAACAACGTCACCTGATGGTAATAATCACTATCGCTTGTTAATATCTAGCAATATCTAGCAACACAAAGAGCACTGCAGTGTCGTAAATTATAAGAATAATGGGAGGGAAAACAGAAGTAATGGGAGAAGAGGAAAATAAAGGAAGGGAAGGTATAAATACCTCAGAATGTCTGCACTCATTGTACGCAATTCAGTATCAGGAAAATGCTTACTCTAACGCCGATATTCCATTATAGTACTATATGGTCGAGCTGGCCCATTCGTGCCGTAGTATGACTCTACCACTATTTATCTTTATGTACTCTGGTTTGAGTACTGGTATGTTTTGATATGGTATATACAACAAAGTTATCTGCAATTATTGTGTTATATCAAATATAGGTAATTATCATTAAGTAATAGTTGCAATTACATTTAATTTTAGGTCTTAACGATGACGGAGCAAGACGTTAAGCTGAAATTCGGTTTGTCTCAAGAACAACTGTTTTACAATAGTATCTATATACAAACTTTGTTTTTCCATTGTGTTGTGTCTATAGTGAAGTTTATGAATATTTGTTCATGTAATTTTATACAATGGCTTTCTATGTCAGTATTCACTGATATATTTTTTGTAAAAAAAAATTAAGCATTTTAACAGTTTTATGGGCCTCACTCTTTTATTTACTAGTTTTTATTTGCCTTGCTTATATTAAGCTTATGTGTGAACACTCCTATGATTAATGTATTGTTTAAAATTGATTTTTCTATTTTCGCAGATACAATGGAAGCTGGAGATTTCAAGGATTTCGCTAAGGCGATGACCGATTACATTGCAGAATATTTGGAAAATATCAGAGACAGGTATGACAAATATTACTTTAAAATTAGTTAAAACAATTTCGGCAACTTTTATAAACGATGCAATATTGTAACATTAATTTAACAAACACATACATTTGACAAAGAGACTATTATAATACTTATAATCACCAACAGCCTATAAAAACAGTCCATTTTAGACGTCGATAGACTTTTTTTACGCAGGAAGCACGTATGACTTTAGGCGTTATGCTCGGCAGCCGGATACTAGCTCTTCAATAGTTCATAAATAAAATTAAACTATAATGTTTAATTCTATTTATTAACTATTCATATTATTAAAATTATTTTATATTTAACAATTTGAGAACGCCGGGTAACAAGCAATGGCCTTTGCTTAGATGTGGTTGGTAATATGAATTTTATGGTTATAAAATTATATATTCGAGTTATAAAATTATACTCGTATATCTTTCTTTTCCAGAGAATTCACTTATAAAGTAAATAAAAATTTTAGTAGTCACTATAATTATTATTTCTAATATGTTATATTAAAAATTACAGGCAGGTAGTGCCGTCAGTGAAACCCGGATACCTGCGGCCCTTGGTGCCCGAGCAAGCTCCAGAGAAGCCCGAGCCATGGACAGCAGTGATGGCCGACATCGAGCGGGTTATCATGTCCGGTGTAACGCACTGGCACTCTCCACGGTTCCATGCATACTTTCCAACTGCGAACTCTTATCCAGCTATCGTAGCTGATATGCTGAGTGGCGCCATTGCATGCATTGGCTTTACATGGGTAGATACATAAGAACTTAAACTATTTAAAATTAAAAAAATACTAACAAAATACACATCCACCATGTGCTCTGCGAATAATAAAAATACCTCTAACGAACCAATACTAAAAAAAATATATTTAAAAACCTTCACATAATTTTATTTTTTTTTTATTAAACATTTAATTTGATAATATATGTATATAAAATCTAGTTAGCCATTTTCTGTATATTGGAAGAAAAATAACAATGAACTTTATATTTTAAATCAAAATTAAAAATACATAAATAATAAAAAATAACACTGTTATACGTGTAGTTAGGTACCCTAAAATTTGCGACGTTAACAAACATTTTGAGATACCTTATTATACATTCTAACTCCCCATAATATTACCTATACTTCACAATCAATTCGTATTATGAATATTTTAATAGAAATAAACATTTAAAATGAACTAACAAGGAAATTACAAAGTTAATTCCACGAACCTCAATATAACAAGAAAAACTGGCTGTATGTAAAACAAGATTGTTATTATTTTAGCAATTATAATAGTAATTATTTATAATTCTGATATTTAATTTTCTGTATTATTTAATTATAATATGAAATATATATGTCCTTACTTAATCAGATATTACTTTTGTTTTTTAATTTTTGAAATAGATTATTATGATAATCTTGCTTGAGTTTAAAATAGATTGCAAATTTCTCTCGGAAAAGACAAGCAAACAAGAAATCAAGTTAATAAAATGATTGTTAAAAATACTTAAAAGGACGGCAACGGAGTCGGTGAGCCTTATTCTTTCCGATTACATTGGGTTAGGCCACCAGATGCTTGATTTCGGCATTTTTTCGATTTCGCCAACTGGCATATTCTTTTTTGGTTGGGCCTAGGATCTTACGGAGTACTTTTTGTTCTGCAATAAGAAGCTATACTTTAGAATAGGCCGAATAATCGTATTAATCAGTATAAAGTATAAAGACTAAAGTCCCAATGTATATTGGGACTTTAGTCTTTAGTGAGAATAATTTATTAATATTTTCAAACTTCCTAATATAATATTTCCTCTAGTATTTGCAACTTTCAATTTTCAGATTGCTAGTCCTGCATGTACGGAACTCGAGGTTGTTATGCTAGATTGGCTTGGCCAGATGTTGGGTCTACCGGAAGAATTTCTGGCCCGTTCTGGAGGAGAGGCTGGCGGAGTAATACAAGGCACGGCCAGTGAGGCCACACTTGTGGGTTTACTAGGAGCTAAGGCTAGGACCATGCAAAGGGTCAAAGAACAGCATCCAGAGTGGACTGAAACTGATATTCTATCGAAACTTGTTGCTTATTGTAACAGTAAGTATCGCATGTTCAGATATACATACATAGTTGTGGAGCCTACATTAAATGTTATTTAAATGTTTCTTTATAACAAATAGCAATGTAACTACTTGAGAAATTACATGTTACAATGAAATTTTATTATTTAACCTATACTTGTATTCTTTACGTTGAGGCGTGAGTTATGAATATACTGCTACTTTACTTGTAAAATTATGTTTGGATTATTTGAGAACTGGTGCAATAAATCTATATAATGAAAGGTAATCTAAAACCACTCTTTTGTTTGGTATTATTAGATAAATAATAAACCCGAAACTATTGCAGTTTTAGTCGTATTATGATAATGATTTTTGTTTTAATATTTTAGGGAATTAATAATTAGTTTACGACATAAGAATTGAATTTCAACTCATTCACTCACTGATTAATTATTTCGGAAAGTATATGTAATGAAAATAAGATTATAATTAAAATCAGAAACATTCGTTTCTTTTACCTGCAGAGCAAGCACATTCATCAGTTGAGAGAGCAGGACTTTTAGGAGGAGTGAAGATGCGTTCGTTGAAACCCGATAACAAAAGACGATTACGAGGTGACATCTTACAACAAGCTATGGAAGAAGATATACGCAACGGACTCATACCTTTCTACGTAAGAAAACTTTTCACGTGGACTTTGGATGGATTTTTACTGTCAGAAAATTTTCTAATAATCTTATATACTTATTGCAGGTTGTGGCAACGCTAGGAACTACGTCATCTTGCACTTTTGATGCATTGGATGAAATTGGCGATGTGTGCTCGTCCCGAGACGTATGGCTACATGTGGATGCGGCTTATGCAGGTTCAGCGTTTATTTGCCCCGAATATCGCTATCTTATGAAAGGTATTGAAAAGGCTGATTCGTTTAATTTCAACCCACATAAATGGCTACTTGTTAATTTCGATTGTTCAGCTATGTGGTTGAAGCAACCACGATGGATTGTCGACGCCTTTAACGTAGACCCTCTTTATTTAAAGCACGATCAACAGGGTTCTGCTCCTGACTACCGCCATTGGCAAATTCCCCTGGGAAGACGATTCAGAGCGCTCAAACTGTGGTTTGTACTGAGATTGTATGGTGTTGAAAACTTACAGAAGCATATTAGAAAGCACATAGCACTCGCTCACCTTTTCGAGAAGTTATGTTTGTCTGATGAAAGATTTGAAATTGTTGAGGAGGTGACGATGGGTCTCGTTTGCTTCAGACTGAAGGAAAGTAACGAGAGGAACGAAGACTTATTAAGGCGTATTAATGGTCGAGGAAAAATACATCTTGTACCTTCGAAAATTGATGACGTTTACTTTCTGAGACTAGCAATTTGTTCCCGTTTTACTGAGGAGCGCGACATTCATGAATCGTGGGATGAAGTCAAAATGTCAGCTGATGAAATACTCTCACAAAAGTAAATCGTTAAAAATCGAAATGAGTCACTGTGTTAATTTTGCGATATTAAGCTAACAATTATAATAGAAACTTTAATAAATATACAAATAAATATAATTTTCATTTTTGTAATTAGATATTGGCTTATTTTGTTACCTTTATATTTTTAAGGTTGAAAAATGGCAAGTATAGTTTTTGAAATATTATTGGATGATATGATAACATAAAGAATAATCTTTCAAATCTGACTCATCACTTTCTTTAGATTCTAATGTATACATATAATGATTTAAATGTACCTAAAACAAAGTTGGAAAATACAAAATTTATTAACACAACACCGTTTTGGCCGTAACTTAAATATATAAGACAATAAAATTAACAATAGTTTTTATATATCGATGTCTATATATGATAGTATTTTTAGATGTTTCCTTATCATTACATATTTATATAGACATTATAATATTGCTGATGTAGAAAACTTGTTATCTATTCATAATAGTAAATGGTATCGAATATAAATCCTATATCATATTAAATTTCAATGTATCCATGATTAACCAGGTCTTTAAGTATATTTAAAAACCCTAGGCTCTTAAATATACTTAAATTATAGTAAATAAAATAAGCATCAACTACTTTTACACTCTAAAAAGCTCTCAAAATATCGTTGGTCTAGTTATTAGAATTCGTAATTCCAAAAAAAAAAAAACATTTTTTTTCACTTTTGATGTCATCAAACGAATATTCTTAAAGCGTATCCGATGAAAATAAGTTTATTGTTGTTCCTGTAAACTTTACTCATATGGGCTTACGACTTCTGATAATAAAGGTCGACGATATGATGTTATTTTAAATCAGCACCTACATATGATTTAAAGGTTAAATTAAATCCTGAAATTATAACTAAATAGCAACTTTAAACATATAGCTAAATATATTATTTATTAAAGCTTTTAACTTGTATTAGTCAAGTACCAAACCTTGTGTAATTAGACGTGTAGGTATGTACATTATTGTATTTATATTGAGTGCGATAGCTACTTTTATGCTTAACAGCGAATGTATGCTTAACTTATTACACAACCTAGTTAGGATTTAGCTTATGTCTATGTTTATAATTTTTTAAATTGATAATTTATTCGTTTAGTTTTTTAATCCTTAATTCATTACATTCCATGTTAATCATGATTGCAAATTTTGTGCGATATAAAGTTATAGTGAAACTTGACAAAACATCGCTTAGGATTAAACTCTACTGTGTGTAGTAATAATTGAATTCAACGTGATTTAATAAATGTATTATGTATTTATTATTACTTTTATTTATTAAATAAATATCAGCTATAGTATGTGTATACTTCTTTTTATTAAAAGGATATTCAAAATTAAATTACCTTAAACTACATACTTGATATTGTCTGAATATAACTAAAATATATGACAAAAACATCAAAGAAAATATAATTATTATATTATATTATATATATATTAAGAAAAAATAATTCCATTACATTATATATATATATATATATATATATATATATATATATATATATATATATATATATATATATATATATATATATACTTATATTTTACATTAGCAAAAACAATATAACAAGGTGCATTGTTTATGAAATATTTATATAGATATTGGCCATTTAAAGTGGCTTAAAAAATAAAGAGGATTGCTAATATCTCTTGACCTATGATGTCATCTGTCTTATTAGCAATAGAATTTTTAATCGCAGAAATCAGAAGTATTAATAATTAGTCCAAATGCCTTAAAGTTGTGGAATATATAAATAAATATGAAATTATCACGTATGAAATTCCTATATCTAAAACAAATCGTCTCTTCAAACTGTACGCGCGTCCCTACATTATTGAAGGTATTGTTAGGCACTCGTTCCTATACAAGTAGTACTGTCAGTACTGGAAAAGAACAATGCATTCTCGATTCATGTAGCATAAAGCCTAACTGCCGAGAACCACGTATCATTATTGTCGGAGCTGGCATAGCAGGGCTCTCAGCGGCACATCGATTAACCCAATGTGGAATTTGCAACTTTATCGTGCTAGAAGCTAAAGAAAGGTGAGACAAAAATATTTTAAATGTTAGTTTAGTATTTTGGTCATAATGGATTCTCGATTTAAGTTCCATGTATAGAACTCATATGCGAATAACATATGTTCAGTGTCTTGGTTTTCAGGCATGATGAAGAATTCGGTTTGGATTTGAGAAATTTATTTGTATATATAAAAAAATATTACCAGAACAATTCATCGGTTGTCTTTGCATAAATAAATATTCCATTTTTTATGTTTACCTTTTGAAATGTCTAAACGTGATTTGCAGGCCCGGTGGACGAATTCATTCTTGTTGGCTTGGAGACGCAGTAATTGAATTGGGAGCAGAATGGATTCATGGCGCTTGTTTACCCAATTCTATATACACATTAGCATCACAAGACAGACTTCTACAGACGCCGCTGCCGCGTTTAGATGCATCTCGAGGTTTGTTTTGCACAAGTGAAGGACGAGCGGTGGATTTACCGGTAACAATCACTGCTTATCATACATTCAGACAAATAGAACAACAATCTGCTAACTTATTTAGACTTGGTGGTGAGAGAATGCATGGTACGCTGCTAAATTTCATAGGCTTGCGTATACAACAGGAATTATACAATTTTCCTGAAGATCAAAGATATGACGCCGCTCGAGTAATGTTTGGTTTAACAAATATACTAAGGAACAAATGTGGAGATGATTTATCATTGGTAAGCGCGGATCAATACGGAAGTTACATAGAGCTACCAGGTGGAAGCGTTCGTGTGCCGTTGGGATATGTTGGAGTGTTGGCGCCATTGCTCCGGGCGCTCCCTGATAATTCAATTCGTTACAATAAAGCGGTTAATGTTATACGTTGGGGTCGCGGTCAAACAGGATCAGGCCGGGCATTAGTGAAGTGTTGCGATGGTGAAGAGATAACGTGTGACTACGTAATATGTACTATGTCACTTGGTTGTCTCAAGTGTCAGGCTGATAAACTATTTGCGCCACCACTACCCACCTGCAAATTAGACGCTATTTGTAACCTTGGTTTTGGTTTAAGCGATAAAATCTTTTTGGAATATGCAGAACCTTTCTGGGTATGCCACGAGGGTAATTTAAAACTGGCTTGGTCAGCAGATGAACTACAGTGCAAAAGCCATTGGACTGGCGGTGTTTGCGCAATCGATGAAATGCCAGGAAGCAAGCATCTTCTATGTGCTAGTGTATCAGGACAAGAGGCAGCCATAATGGAGTCGACGGCGGACAGCGATGTCGCGGAAGCATTGACAAAATTGCTGCGTAGATTTACTGGAAATCCATGTCTTCCATACCCCCAAACGATGCTTCGATCCCGTTGGGCTTCTGACCCACATTTCTGTGGAGCTTACTCATACATGAGTTGTTGTTCTACAGTCAGTCACCAGTGTGAGTTAGGCTCTCCTGTGCCAGGTCCTTGTGATCCACAGCCTCCAATATTATTATTCGCAGGCGAAGCAACAGTGCCCGGATATTTCGCAACCGCCCATGGCGCAAGACTGAGTGGTATAAGGGAAGCTGAACGTATTGTACAATTAACAAAAAAATTTGAAGGTCCACCTCGTTAGTTCTAAACATTTTGTGATATCTGTAATACTATTTTTTTATGTAAATGTTTATAATAATAAATTTCTAGTATACAAAGATGTCATTTTGTAAATTTGCCAATGGTGGATAAACAAATATAGAATTGTACAATAACTAAAGACAAGAAAAAAGACAATTTATAATTATTTTAATTTATTTGTGTTACTAAAATAAATAATTAATACTATTTTAAATACTTAGTTATATAGCTTCTGTAACCACTAAAAAAGTAAATACTAGATAAAATAATCTTCTACCAGAACCAAAATTATAATGTATTTATTTATTAAAGGCAAAATTTTAAACCTTTAAGAAAACTCCCGTAAGTATCTGATGTTGAAAATACATCTTCAAATTCCAAATTAACTTTATAATTATTATACAATATTTCTCTACATTGAAGAGCATAAAGGAAAGAATGAAATGTACCATTTCTTGGCCAATTGAAACATATTTTGTACCACTTATCTTTTTGCAAAAAACATGGTTCAGGGAATTCTATGTCAATATTTGAATCATACTCAACATTGTTACTAAAATTAATCTGTGTTGTGATACTGTTATTAGATTCACTAATAATACAAATGGAAATTTGTTCATTATACATTAATGGTGTATTTTTACAAAAATTAATATCAGGAGCCATTTGAGATGGTATTCTTAAAAAGTTAATAAATATAGATTTATTAGCTTTTAATCTACAATATATAAAATTATTGTGAGTTTCAATACAAACAGGAGAAGCAGATCTTAGTGGGCTACGGTGGCAGAATTGCCACTGCAATTTCAGTGGGTTCCTTGCAATTGTGATTGGACTAAGTGAATCAATGCAAGTATTATAATTAAGATTACTTCCTTTTTTAATTACATGTTTAATGTTATCAGACTCATGGGGCATAAGAAGATTATTAGTGTTTAAAAGTATATCATCCACATCCGCAACAGTCAATGTAAAAAATCTCAATAATTTGAAAATACCATGTTTAATTAGCACTTCACGTCTATTTTTAAAGTTCATCATTATATTATTTTGTTCACAGTAATAAATGGTCCACTTGAAAACATATTTTATAAGATCTTTTTCAGATATATTAATATCATTACTCATAAGAACATTCTTCAGACAAGACAGAGAAATATTATTTATATTTCCTGGCAGCAAATAACTAGCATGTTCACAGAACAATTTAAGCGATGATATAAGTAACTGCTTGTCATGCATATAATCTGAATAATTCAAAATAGTTATCAAGTTGTCTATGCTTAAATTGGCTTGCACATATTTAATGCAAACTTCAGTTAAGTGTTCCAGTATATATTTTCTTGATGCATATAATAATTCAAAGGCTTCTTCGATTGATGTTATTTCAATTTTATCAGTATAAATATAATTTAGTACACATTGAAATACTTCTGGTTCTATATCAGTAATTACAATGTCACTGGTATTAGACATAGGACCATAGAACATAGCTTCAAATACTGGACTGCTTATTCCTAAAATTAACTTGTGTGCCTTAAATTTCTTTCCACACACTGAAAAACTGCAGTCACTCCATTCAACAGACACAAGCAACTTATTTACACGGTCGTACAAGCTGTTGTTTCTGACCTCACTCATTTTAAAGCCCATCTGCAATTAATAAAGAATATTGTTAAAGAAGGTCGATACAGGAAACCACTTTAAATTCAGGAAACCACTCATCGAATAACTGTTTTACTAGTTTACGTTTGGCGTATGAGGTTAACCTTGAACTTGAACGTGATCAAGGATCATCATTAAAACAAATTCAATCATATATATTTAACTGATTCAATGATGTAATAAAAACCGACTGGGAGAAAACTCGAATAAACTGACCTTCAGTTATGTACACGGTTCATACAAAATTAGCAAGATATTGTTAAGTAGCAAATACAGCAACTGCAAAGCACGTTGTTGTTTGCAAACAAAATTGATGTCATGACGAACATCCCGTTCGATAATGGTCGATGTTCGATAAACATCGAAATTAAGAGTAACGCATCGATTTTAAGATATTATTAACTCCATAAGATCGTTGTGAAAATGAAAATTTCGATCGATTCTGCCTGCAATATAATTAAAACATCAAACTCTTGTATGTAGCATGTCGCATCATTACAGTTAAAAAATAAAAGTAGTATATCGTAAATATAAAGGGAATTCAATATATATTTATTTTTATATATATATAAGTTGGCTCAGTGGCGGAATACAATATTTAGATAATCAGAGGTCAAAGGCCTGGGGCGGAAAAACGTTAACTGATTTTTTTAATGATTTTTGAAGTAAATTACTTACCAATTTTACTATTACCTGCAATTATAACTTTTGTAAAAGATCGAGGAGAGTAAAAAAATACGAAGTGCAACTTAGAAGTCAAACTGAAAATAAACGAAAATTGAATAGACATTAGAAGGATTAGCAGTAGAAGTATTTTAATACAAATAAGTAGAGATGTACTTAATTTTATTTATGGGAACTCCAACTCATAATATTTTTTTAGGTAGGGACAGCATATTTTTAAAGCCTTTATTAAGGGAACTTGTAAACATTTGGAGGCCCTTCAGGATCAGAGGCCTAGGGTGCGCTGTTTCTTCCGTCCCTCCTCTGTTAGTCCATCACTGGCTTAACTCTGTAATAAAATGAATTAAGAAAGTTTACCCTATTGAAATTATTGTTTTATTAATAAATTAACAAGAAATATTGAACATTATAAATACTTATATACTATTTATAATAAAAGGAAGTAGTATCATATTCTATTGACTCAACTGTCAACCATACCTGCACATTATGTATTCTACTGTATATAAAACAAGGTTTCGGAGAGCGATAAATCCAAATATAAATTACTCGAGTACAAAGCGAAACATGGAAACAGGTCACTAATAAGTAGCATTATAACCGTCACAAGATGGTTGGGTTTATGATCACCAAACTGCTCACTCAGCACTGGCATAGGCATGGGCATAACTATGGACAATCCATCCTAGTTGGGAAAATATATATTCGGTAGTAAAGCCATCGACCGTTATTCATAATACGTTAACTACTTATTTTCTAAACATTTAAAAATCCTAATATTTCTTAATAACGTACTTATCTATGAATTAGTAAGAATTCATACGACTTTATTGTTTCATAAAACACTTCAACTAAAGTAATCGTCAACATTGATCAAATGTATTCCATTAAAATTGAACATTGATGTTAAGCTACTGGTACTGACATTTACATCTGCATGTTTATTTTTATAATTCAGCAATTCCCTAGTGAGTTATATGGAACGATATGAATGTGAAAATGAACGAGAAGAAACAAAGCATTGGCTATATTGTTGGCAATCAGTGACTCAAAATCGTTACCTTGGTATCGACTTGTTGAAACGTATCGATGTCAGTATATCGATATTTTGTATGATGAACATTTGGATATTTCGATTTAGAATTTTTCCAAAAGCAATACTGAACACTGTTGTATATACCGTGACTATACCCTGTACAAGTTAGCTTGATCTTTTTGAGAGATGTAAATTTTTCTGATCGATATAACTTTGCAATGACGAACATATTATTTTTTTTATTTAATGATTTTAAAAAATGTAAAAATATTAAAAAAATACATATAACACAAAAGCCCCTAAAGATTCAAGCGTTATCCGAAAATTTTAAGACTTTTTATTGCTTCAAAGTAAAATTTAAATAGGAACACTGAAAATAATAGACGCTTGTACAATGTTCAGTCATTCGGACGTCATCAGTCGGACGGATGGTTCGTGTCCCATGTCCAAGGGACTTTTGTGTTATATGTACTTTTTTAATATTTTTGCAATTTTTAAAATCATTAAATTAAGAAAATAATATGTTCATCATTGCAAAGTTATGCCGATCAAAAAATTTATATCTGTCAAGAAGATCAAGCTATACAGTACAGGGTATAAAAAATATACGAATTCTTCACTACACTCATGTTCTTCAGTTAGCGTAAATAAAAAAATGGTGATGGTATTCAATTGCAGTGGATTTATGTAACTTAAAAATAATTTCAGTAGCAATATGACAAATTTAACTGAACATTGATTAAATAAGCTTTAGTTCAGAGTTTAGATCATTATTAATGGAATTTCTAGAAATAATATTCGTTAAGTAATGTTATATATTGCGCTAGAATCTAATTAAATAAAAAAAATTAATTTAGTAAATATGGTAGAAAAAAAAGTAAACTTCATATTTTGCTTCAAATCTAGTTTAAAAGAATTACCTTAATAAATCTAGTTAATGTCGCGGATGTCTTTGGGTGGCGTTGATTAGAGCAGATTTCATCAGGTGACGTGCTTAATAATTTTCCCTCCTATCCCATAAAAAAAATTTTTTTTCAACTCTTATCTTTTTTGTTACTACGAGATATTTTTTATATGATATGGCAAGAAATATGGACACTGTTAATAAAATAAATAGACTATTGGTAGAATATACTATCGTGGATATGTATGAAATATGGCCTGAGCGAAGTCTGAGTGATATTTTAAATTTTTTCTACTGATATTGCGCTCGTCAAATCCAGGGAAACGATGAAGCGTGGGCTGCATGGTCTATACCAAATACCTTTTGCCAGTGATCTTTCATTGAAGTATTCGGACCAAATTTCTCAACCTTTAATCTTCACATTCAATAGTAAATATATATGATTTGGCAAACAGTTAAAATAAATGCCATCTGAGCATATTTGATACAGAGATCTATAATAGACTAATTTGAATTGTATTAATTTCAAGATATCCTCAATATTTACTACCAGTATTACATTATTTTGAGTGCCTGTCCTTTTTTTTATAAGTTGTTAACAAGAACTAATAAACAAATAATGTATTTTATTATTAAAATTTTTGCACCAGAATTGATCTGGATTTATTAAATTTTTTGACAATGCGATGCCTACATTTTTGAACTACTGAAAGAAAGCGTCTTTTATGGTAAATTAAGTTCATGCAGAATTTTTTTATCAACGATTATCTAAGATACAGATGTAATTAGAATGACAAGAATATGTTTATTCTACAAAACACAATTTTCATTTCTTCGCGTAAATACTTCCTAAGATGGGACGATCAAACTATCGTCACACTGAGCATTCGGATATGCAACTGTAAAAACAGACATCTCGTTTCGGTAGTCATGTTGCTTCTTAGTTTAATACTACTAAATTGAAAAAGTCACAACTGGTAAATGGTAACCCTTAAACTGTTCTGTGATGTGCTTATCGCCGGTTTGTTTGAGATGTTCCAAAATAAAACCCGATTATGTGAATTAAGTTAATTCCATTCTAATTCTAGATTTTTACTCACAATGACTACTGCATTTGGCGACGCGGTTTTGGATTTTGATCTTAATTACTTGCATCAGAAATTAAAAACTACAGGGGTGAGTTTATAGGTTATTTCTTCATATTTGTTTTTCATTTCATTCACTTTGATACTGTATTTCTTATAGAAGTATTTTTTTATTACATTTCTTAGAAGTATTCAGTTTTCTTACATTGCATTCGCTTTACAATTGTTATTTACCATTTATATTTAACCGCAAAAAGTTAAGCGCCAAATCAATATAATTTCATATATCAAATTATACTATTCTGCTTTTCCCCAAAATTCTCTCCGTAATTAATAATTCAATAACATTTGTGGATTTCTTTTATTTTTGGCGAAGATGCAGCATATGGACTAATCATTTTGTAAATTGGTTTAAGGGGTTAGAATAAATATTTTTTTCATCTGTTCAGGTTGAAAATAAGAATAATAAAGAGAGAAAAGCTGTTCACTCAATTAAGGAAAAAATTATTAAAACACAGTAAGTTATTACCTGTAACACTCACTTAATAATATAAGAGGTAACAAATTTTATATATAATATATAGATAATAAAAGTAATTCTGTTATTTTTTAGTTCTTAGCATAATAGTGCAATAATAAAATAATGTTGTAGTAATAAATAATTTTTATTATTTTGCTTTAGCTTCCTTATCAAGAAGTACAATGTAAGTAAATCAAAATTATATCAGACAGAAAAAGAACTTCAAACTTCAAAAGAAAAATATGATCAAACAGAGAAATCATATTTTGATTTGAAGGAAAAATACAAACAAGTTCATATAGAATACCAAGTTGTATTGGAAAAATGTACCAAAATGGAGAAAGTGAGTTATTGTTTGAAATTTAGCTTTATTATTGTTTAAAAGTTATTAAAATATAACTGTTTATAGTGCAATGCATGTATGGAATAAGCATATGCCATATTACAATAACCAAAATTACCATCATCAAGTTCATCCATATGTTCAATGTGCTAATTCTAGCACTGTTGGAGTATTCAGTCATTTCAGGCTGATGCCTTACTTATTTAAAGATGGTGAGAGTATTCAGGATATAAGCTCCAATTTTACTATGTAAGATTAAAAGAATAAATTAATACTATACGGTAATTATAATAATTTATTCAAATTTTCATTTTTTTAACTTTAGTCTCTAAAAACCATAAAGCAGCAATATTTTAAAAGTAAATAAATATTAAAATATCCTTTTAATAATATTCAAAAAGTAACAGTGTAAATTCATCAAATTGTTGAACACAGGATCAAAAAAGCAAAATAGCTATGAAGTATTAAGAAACTTACATGATTAAAAATGCATTTTTTTCCTATGCTAGGAAAAGAAAATACATTTATTACAATTTTCTTCAAATTTTACAGAATGAACAAGTGTATATCAGCAAACATCAAGAATTACAAGATAAAATAGTATCTTTGGAAAACCAGCTTATTGGAATGCAGTCACTTTTAAATCAATTTCAGGTAGTTTATCCATTTACAGAAAAAAATAAATCATGCAAATAAGAATAGACATAGTAAGTCTTATCTTAAACAGCTATATCTATATATTTTTCTTTCTACAGGCACTTGTAAAAGATTTAGAAACAAAAAATGAATCCTTAAGAATAGAAAATCAACTCAGGTTGTGCAATGAAAGGGAACAAATAAAGAGTAAGTAATTTTTTTTTTGATTTGGCTATTGAACCTGTGATCATTGATCTCAAATGTCTTAGCTTTGCTACTGAGCCAATTAGTTCGTCAATGAATTATTAAATTGCCATTTATTTTAACTGTAAATTCTGCATGTTTTAGAGTCAGAGTGATATATTTATAATGTAATAAATATTTATATGAAAAAAGTTATTTTTTGATGGTATGTTGTTTGGTGATTAGTCTATAGTTTCAAGAATACATCAAAAAAAATTTAATGTTGATTTTTCTTGGAGAAATAAACTATCTAAATAACATTTAATATATTTTCTAATCTTAACTAAAAAGTATTGACAGAAGATTTTTGCCTACACTATACCATTAAAAATATCTTACTAAAGACCACTATAACTTTTGCTTTGCTTAAGAAAACTGTTGAAAATTTTTGTTAGATTTAATAGGTGTTTATAACAGATACTCTAAGAAGTAATTCAATAACATGCTTGTATGCAAAGTCCTACAGAATAGACTAGTCTGATGTCCAAGTTTTTGTCACATAACTATTTAAAAAGGCTATGCATAAATTGGAAGACCAGCATTGTTCACATTACCTGATTAGCTAAAAGGTTGCCAATGTGCCAGTCCAGTATGACAAGCCTTAGGAGAAGCCAAAGTTTAGTAGATATTCTTCTGGTTTATAAGGCTATAAAGTGCCTCAGATTTTGAGGATATATATTAGGTCGGGGCAAAAGTATTTTCGTATTTTGAATGTATTATTAGTAATCAAACCTCTCTGGCTGTACTCAATGTAACTGGCTGTTTTTAATACCATTAAATGTGACATTCTGAAGATGCAATAAATAAAAAAAAAAACTAGTTCCCGCCATTTTTCAATTGTTTTTCAAGCAAGCAAAATAAACGTTTGTGATGATTTCTTCGTCACATACGTTCATTTTGCTTTTTACATTTTAAAGTTTTATTACAAAAAGGTAAAAATGCGACGAACGTCGCGAATAAAATTTGTGCGGTTTACGGACCTAATACGGTATTAATAATAGTAGCACAAATGTGGTTCAAGCGTTTCAAGTCTGGAAATTTTAGTGTGGAAGATGAGGTTCGCTCTGGACGCCCTGTCACAGATAAAATCAGTGTCATCTTTGAGAAAGTGGAGCAAGATCGACATATTAGTAGCTACGACATTGCTGAAGAATTGGATGTTGATCATTAAACAGTTTTACGTCATTTACGAAAGTCTGGGTACAAGAAAAAACTTGACACTTGCGTACCACATGATCTCACTGAGAGAAACCATGACAAAGCCAGACCGCACTCATCTATAGCCACGCAGCAAAAATTGAGAGAGCTTGGCTGAGATGTGTTGATGCATCCTCCGTACAGCCCTGATCTTGCTCCATCAGTTTCGGTCATTGCAGAACTCTTTAGGAAGCATAAAACTAACCTCAAAAGAACACTGTGAACACTACCTGTCAGATTTTTTTAATCAAAAATCTCAAAATTTCTACAGGAATGGGATCATGGCACTACCCATAAGATGGCAACAAGTCATCGATCAAAACGGCACATACATAATATAAATATATAAAAAATTATACCTAAACAAATATTTTCCTTTGTATGAACAATACGAAAATACTTTTGCCCCAACCTATTATTTATGGGACTCAAGGGATTAATTTTCAATTTATATTTGTATGTATTGTAAAAATATGCCATTCTTGCATTCCATATCGAGTAAATGGTATCTGTCCCGAAACTAGATATTAATATGAATAACTGATAAGTCAAATGGTAACAGAATATCTGTTATATATGTACTATTGAACTAATTTCAGGAACTTCACGCAATTGTCATAAAAAAGTACCAGAGAAATATGAAAAGTGTAATAATAAAGTTACTTTTCACAATGATTTTAATTTAGAATGCAGCAATGATCAGAAGGAGTTTTGTCCAACGTTATTATTATCACCAGATATGTCTTCTAAACATGATTTACGAGAGGTATGTTGTATATTTACAATTTAATATTAAATTCTACCAGGCATTATGACAGGAAAACTGTGTCAAACTTTCATAAGTAATGAAAGAACATTGCAATACACAATTTAGTATACAGTTATATCAGTATTAAATTAAATTTTAACAATAGATAGGTTAATTATACAAATTTATAAAATTATGTCATGCAGAATAGAAGCATGTTGTTGTTGACATGTGAAAATCACCATATTCTACTATCTCTAAACCTATAATAATTTAATGATTCTCTATTTACATTTTTATAGTATTATTATAAAATATTTGACTATTATTGTTTATCTATGAATTATGACCTCGAAAACCATACCTTGACCAAATTGCTGAACTTTTTAAGAAAGGCCAGGTCAAGAGTACCCTCAACCTTGCAGAGGAAAATAAAAGATCTAGCTTGTTCTTACGCATGAATTTTAAACTATAATCTAATTATCTGTTAAAGTTTTATATAATATAGTAATAATTATGTTACAGAATGAAGATATACTAAATAAGAAAATTCAAGAACTGCAAGAAAAACTAGTTTGTTCAGATACCAAGTATACTGGAATGCAATCACATGTTAATGAGTTGCAGGTAATTTATATTAATCCACAGAAAAAAATTAATTATATAAATATCTAGTTACAAATGAAATAATGAATTTTCTCTAAAATAATTGTATTTCATTTTGTCGCTATTACAGGTGCTTGTTAAGGATTATGAACTTAGACAAAATACACTCACAGATCATATTTGTGTACTCCGAGATATTGTGTTGGGAAAAAGTATGTTTATTAAATTTTCTTTCATTTAAATGCTCAGTTAGTTTAGGATATAATTGAATCTATTTTTGTAGATTTTATATGTACTCCACCGTTTTGAAGTAGCGTTTAAAAATAAATTTATATTTATTATATAAAACGAATTTTAGTATTAGCAACTAAAAAAAGAATACAGATGGAAACAAGACTGGTATTATACAATCTGGTATATGTTAGTAAATATCTGTTTTAGACTGCTCAAGCATATAATACTAAACTCAAAAAATTCCTTACTAAACTTATTAATGAGAATTTCCATCGTATTAATTTTAGTGAAATTGCACTACAAAAATAAATACTATAGTGCTTTGAAATGCCATGTATTTATATAATTAAATACATGGTATCCAGACAGATACCAGGTATTAAGAAAAACAGTTTATAAGCCATATATTAATCTTTGTTATTATTGTTTTCTCATTAAATTTCTTTTAGAAAAGTTACGCAGTTGTCATAAAAAAATATTAGAGAAATATGAAAAATATAATACTAAAACTACCTTTGATGATATTTGTAACTCGGAAAGCAGCAATGATGAGATGGATATCTTTTCACCATCACCTATGTCTTCAGATACATCTTCTAAACATGAGTTAGAAAAGGTATGTTGTACATTTTTTAATCATTTGGTAAAGTTTAAAGTCTAAATACTTAAATATTATTTCATATACATAGTTATAAAGGTTATATCATATATCATTGCTTCTGTATAGTTCATAGCCTAGGATTTGTTTAGGTCATAGTAATTTAGCATTTTTCAATAAATTGCTAAAGTAAATTTTATAATGAGATATTCACAAATTAAATAGTTCAAGAACTTTGATAAAACAATCCAAAAATAAAAATTGTAACAGAACTTTGTGGCAGAATGAGTAAGTGCTTTTACGTGGCGTTTAAGTATACGGTAAAACCTGTTTTTATGCGGTAGATAGGGGCCGCAACTGCACAAACGAATTCGGAAATTTCATAATAAAAAATAACTTTGTACAAAATATTACAGTAAAAAAATTATCTAGGATGAATGATCTCATAAAAAAGTCGCAATAGAAAATACGTCAGTTATTTACAAAATACATTTGAAAGTGCTTCCAAACAAGATAAATAATTAAATTACACATGGAAACATTTAATTTCTCATTGTTCTTATCTTTAAAATGCACATACATAATTAACTACTAGTCGTCGCAATCTAAAACGCTCATCTTCTAATGACAAACTAAAATCGGTTTTGGCACTTGAATATGCAAGTTATGTTTAAAAATAAAATTTAATAAAATTATAATTTAAAATTATATAAAAATAGAAAAAAGTAATTTATTTACCTTTAATATTACAAAAGACCAGGTGTTGCTAGCTTCATCGGAAAGAGAGTTGTAGGAGATGATGAATATAATGCATGGAGCTTTAGAAAGCAAAAGAATGAAGGTGAATGTTGGTAAGACGAAAGTGATTGTTTTTTAAAGGGAGGATCCTACGCACACACGCAGTGTGGGGTTGTTTATTGCAGAAGAAGTACTTGAGCAAGTGAATGAGTTTCTATATTTGGGGTCATTGTTTATAAAAGATGGAAAAAGTGAACTGGCGGTTTATTAGGTATATATGCTTGTTCCGACTCTGATGTACGATAGTGAAGACAGAAGAATCATGAAAGCAGACTGAATGCGGTAGAAATGAGAGCATTAAAAAGTATGTGTCGTTTAACTTTGAATGATAGAATAAGAAATGAAGATATCAGACAGCGATCTGGAGTAAAAGAAGGTGTCGTGACAAAAGTTGAGAAAGGGATGCTTAGATGGTTTGGGCACATAGAGAGGATAGATAAAAGACGACTGGCAAAAGAAATTTACGTTGCGAATGAGGATGGAAGGGTCGGCAGGGGAAGACCACGGAAAGCAAAACTTGACCAAATTGCGGAAGTTTTTAAGAAATGTCAGGTCAAGAGTACCCTTAACCCTTTAGTAACAAGAACAAACTATTTATTTAAATTTTATTGGATATACTCGAAAGATCATAATGACATACTTGATTACAAACCAGGCCTTCGTACACAATGCTACGTAAATCTTGAAAACTAATGTATACTTACGTCGCAATATCACACGAATTTACAGTATGTCAGACACAAGTGACGATAAAAGTATAATTTTGGCTTATTGTCTTTACCGAAAGCAAAGAAGTCTTTGTAACAGATGATATTGGATTCATCCATATTGATTGGAAGAGGATTGTTTGTTGCTGACAAATAATTACAACAAATAGATGCTAAATTGTCCAAAGATATTTTTAAAACTTCTAATTATACAAAAAAGGATATTTTTCCAATTCAAAACAAATTTAATTTCCAATGATTGCTTCGCCAACTTGGAAACCGCAGCAAAATTTGTAGCAGTGATCTCGCCCGAAGTGTATAGACTAAAAATAAATTAATAGCTTTTTTTTTAGTTTACGAAATAGTTTTTTGTTTGCATATTACCATATTTATTTATATTATTTGATAATTTTAATTTATTTAGTAATTTTAATTTTGGGGCTCTTGTAAGTGCTGCAATCCCATCTGTTTTTTTTATCCTTTCCTTAAGGCAGTGGTCGTCAACCTTTTTGGCGTCACGAACCGTGCGCGTTTGATTATTTTACAGCGGATCCCCAACGGTGGAACGTTCCTTTGATCTTAGTTTTCGGCGTGAACCTTATTTGAACTGGTATCATTACGGGAAACACTAAAAGAATAATACAATAAAATGTCATACTACATATATAATTGGCAAAATCACCTCAACGCGGTGCATCATGTAGTTACACGAACGAGGCTGTGGTTACCGTCTTATGCGGTTAACTATCAATCTACGACCCATAGACCCTGGCTAAGGCTGCGGCCATCTAGACAAAAACATTTTATTCACAAACCTCCTTAACAGTACTTTTAAGGTACTAGGTGACAAAATTTAGTAATTCCTGTCATTCTTTTAGGTTTGCATATCTTCTGTGTCAAAAATATCAGGAAAACACAAAGGTGAGTTAATTGGCATTTATAATTTATTATCTATTATAATGAGATAACGAATGCATATATTTTTTTAAGCAGGCCGCACATTGTTAAAAGAGGGAAATGTCAATGATCAAGATTCAGATTCTGGAAATGAGGTAATTAGTGAAGATACTGGTCGTGGGTCATCCCTTGCTTTCTCAGACAGCGAAAAGTGCTCAAATAGTGTGGATTACTTTATAGGTGGCAGTCCACAGAGTATTAGCGGTGCCAAAAATACAATTTGTGTCGATAGAGCCACAAGCCCAATAAAGTTTATTACCGTAACTGAAAGAGCTACCAGTCCACAGACAATTAAAACTATGGAGAAAGGTACTGTGGTTCATGATATTGATTTAATCTTGAAGAAAAATAATTCTACAAGTCCAATAAAGTTCGATAAATTACCTTCTAACGAAAGACAATGTTTAGAGTCCAATAGTAGTAACAATTTAAGGGAAAATAACAATAATGATTTAGAGATACAAAATATTTTAAATGATATGCGATTACCTCATCAGCTTATAACACCAATTCCTAGAAGTCCAGCTACATCACCAAACCCTGATGTAGTTAAACATACAAACACAACAACTTCACAAGTTGACCATCCTATTGCGTTTAATTGTCCCCACGCAGAAGCGGTTAAGGAATTTTTACAGTCACAAATCGATGACATAAGAAAATGTATGAGCGAAATCAAACAATGTTCGACGCCTTTATCGTCTAACAGTAAAGAAATCGACATTAGTCAAGATTGTAATGACAGTAACATTAATAATTGTATTACGACAAGGTTGGTCAACAATATACTACTTAAAGAGCCTGAATTGGAGGTAATAAAATTAAATACAACTTCTTGCACAAATAATGTGAAAAGAATAACACCAGATAATGACGAAAATTGTGTATTAGACAGATCAGAAATAGAAAACAGGAATCATAAAAATGTTCAAGTTAATAGAAATCAATCTTTAAAAACTTTATTGAAATCAGATAGTACGAGAAAGTTGTCTCGTTTAGAAAAACTAAAAAAATCATTTTTACCTAGAGGAAAAATAAGACGAGTAAAATCGCCAGTAATCAAAAGAGTTAAAAAGAAAAAACAGAAATTAAGTGAGAAGAAACATGGAGAGGAGCCTCTTCCAGTTGAAATTAACGACAAATCTGCTTATGAAAAAGCACTTAAAGTTATGGCGGAATTGAAGAGTAATCAGAAAAATAATCCTAAAGAGCGTTCCATCTTCATAAACAGAAATAACAAGAGACCTTATAACCGTGATGAACTTGAGGTGACTTGTGATGTAGTACGTTTAAATGAAGCTGATATAAAGAGTTTACTTGCAGGTAAGACTGCAATTACCTCGCCTAAGTTTTCGATACAAAAAGTTGTGGGCATTGAAAAAAATAGTGGAACTGACAATCGAAAGCCACTTAAACGACCTTCGACTGAATCTACAGAGTTTACCACTAAACGAATCTTACGAAGTTCTCGCTCAACCTCTGACACTGAACATCAATTAGCAGGTAGCATAAATGAGGATATTAGAAATTCGCAAGATAATAATTATATAAAGCCTGAAATTAACCAGGGTATTGATTGCGTGACAAAATCGTCAATACCTGAGACAAAGAATGCGACTAAACGAGTACTACGAAGTTCTCGCTCTACATCTAACACTGCAGATCACTCAACAGGTGACAATAATGAGGACATTACTATTTCTCAATATAACAATTATACAACGCCAGAAATTAACCACAACATTGATTGCCTGATAAAACCTCCAATACTTGATACAAAGAATGCGACTAAACGTGTACTACGAAGTTCTCGCTCTACATCTAACACTGCAGATCACTCAACAGGTGACAATAATGAGGACATTACTATTTCTCAATATAACAATTATACAACGCCAGAAATTAACCACAACATTGATTGCCTGATAAAACCTCCAATACTTGAAGCAAAGAATGCGACTAAACGATTACTACGAAGTTCTCGCTCTACATCTAACAATGAAGATCACACAACAGGTGAAAATAATAAGGACATTAAAATTTCTCAATATAACAATCATACGAAGCCTGAAATTAACCGTAACATTGAGTGCGTGTTAAAAACTCCTATACTTGAATCAGTAAATGAAACTAAACGAAGACTAAGAAGATGTTACACTGAAAATCAATCTAGAGAATGTAGCAATACTGAAGTGATTGAAATTCCTCGAGATAATAATTTTACAAAATCTGACATAATTGAAGCAAATAATACAAAAGCTCTTGCTAGAACTATTTCTTATGTTGATCTGGATATATTTACTGAAGGTAGTACAGTAACAGACAAACATCAAACTGAACAAAGTACCTCTAGTACATTACCACATCCTAAGGAAAGCCTGCTTTGTAGAATGTTAGAAAAATATGGTAAATTTAGTGTTAGATACACTGCAAAAAAAATGTCAGGTGAGTTTTTGTTCATTATGTATACCATATTGCTTACATTTTTTGTATTTTTATGGAATAACTCTTGACTTCCAGATGAGACAATAAATTTGATTTGCAACAAGATTGAACAGGGTATTGCCCAGATAATAAAAGTACCTCAACACAACACCAAACAAGCTATATTAAACTTTGCTAGAGAGATACAAAGTTTAAATGTGCAAAACTTTTTGGCTGGGTTCATGAAATATCTGAAAGACCCAAAGCGGAAGGAAGAATTATTTAACAAAGTAAATACACCACCAGCTCCACAAATGACGAAGCCGGAGCAGATACTTTTGTTTGTTGTGAACCATTTACAAGGCGCTTGGTCACATATTGATATTGTAAACATCATTTTAAACCAAATTGAATTCACCTTGTTTCAATTAAATCGAACTCCGGAGTTTAATACAGTTGAAAGCATGTCACATTTCTATGCTATCTTGTGTAGATACTTTAGAGCTAAAAGTCGATTAAGGTTATTTATTTTGGATGCTATGTATTGTATTCAATACAAATCAGTGGCACTTATAAAGCAATGTTTGGAGGTTTGGATGCATATTTTACCATTGGCGCATATGGGAATGGGTAAGTAAATTAATTATGTATTCAGCGCATATTTCTTTCGACTATCACATATTGCACCTTCCAAGAAAATGTTAATTATAAATTACTTGTCATCTGACTGATTAAAAAGTATATCTCAAATTAATTAAAGCTTTCAAATGTCTATAAAAGTAAAACTGATGCAGACACGCACTAAAACGGCGTCCAAAATTTTTAAAACATCAAATGATCCTTTGTGGAAGTTATAAAGTAAGCAACAGTAGTGGGATGGAACAAAGTGTTGGGTGTATGTATAGTATTATATTTATTATGTGTGGCGGACGGAATGAACTAGTTTGCGCTAAGCTAGCTGTCGTTTCACTTGGCGCGTATATAACATATATGTGGTAGAGGATCTGTTATGTTTTGGGCGGGTACAGTTTTTTAAAAGACACCTCAGCATAGCGTTTCCGTGGTCTTCGTAACACTCCCCAACGTCGGTCCTTACCATACAGACAAGTTTACATACCTAGTGTCCAAGATAGGCAATTTCTAGCGAAACTCAATCGGGCTGGTTTTCGACTGCGTATATCACCCGCTAAGTCTTCTCCTCATAGTACATAGGCTAACTTGTTGTCCTCGTACCTCTTCAAAGTTTCTTTTGAGGTTTATGTAAATGCATTTGCGATTCCTTAGCGCCTGAGTCACTAAAAAGCGGTCGTCTTGTGGTTGTGTGCAACGTTTTCTTCCAGAACTTTGCCTTCTCTGAATGGTATCTGTCTCTTGGTATCGAGTTCTTTAGACGGTTGAACGACTGACGTTTAACCGTCGTGAGACGTAACATTGACAACATCCCCTCTTCCAGCAGCGCCATAATTTTACTAGCTCTTATTGCTCTCTCTGCCATTATAATAAACACAAAGATATCTTTTTTAACACATTTAAGACGGGAGACGGGAATTCCCGACTTTTATTTTTCAACTGTTGGCGACAGATGACGGAAATTCACGTTTTTTTAGAATCTAATGTAATATTGTGTAATTACAAGTAAAGATAACATAAAGAAATGAAAAAAATGATAGTTGTAGTGATAATAATAAAAAATGTCCGGAAACTGAGGCTAGACACTATTCAGCGCATACCGTCTTCAACGTGTTAAGTCAAATAAGGCAGGACAAACATAGATTAAAATTACAAGTTAGTTTTAGTTGCCTGATAACCTTCTAAGAACAAACCCCCGAAAAGTAAGTTACAAACTAAAATAGGGATTATATTTTAAAAAACAAAAGCTTTTTTTTGGAATTAACTTTTTTCATACCCAGACTCTTTCTTTTTTCATACTTTCTCTTACTCGGGCTAGGTGGCGCGCCTTGGGTGAGGCCTATGTCCAGCAGTGGACTGCCGCGGGCTAATATATTTTGATACCCAAACTCTTTATGAAGTGACAATACCATAGTTTGATTCTTAAAACCTCTTTACGACTAAATTATTACCAATAATGTAGAAAAATAAAAAAACATGTCGGATCAGCTAGTAGTCCAATAAATCTAAATTTTATCTAGGTTTATCGCTTATATGATGAGGGGATTGATCAAAAATGCTAAAGGTGAATGCTCAAAATATTAATTTATGTTCTATTTTTACAGCAAAAAGTCCTCTGGTTACATGTATCGTTTATCTGTTGCACTTTTTCAAATGTGACGATAGATTTAATAGAGTGCAAGACATAAGGAACATATTGAGTCGTAAATATTTCTATCAAATAACAGAATGGACTGAAACGAAAATATTGGAAATGTTTAAAAATGCAATAAGAGAAGTAAAAGGTATGAGAATTAGAATTATTAAACTAGTCTCATTTCACATTATACATTATAGTATAACAAATAAGTAAAACACTTCAATGACGATTTTGCAATTTATTTATTTAGATAATTAATTGATTTTGATGTAATTATTGTATAATTAAGTTTTCAGGTGTAAAGTAGTAGTATTCCAATCCTTTTTTCTTTAATGTTCGTGATTTAGTTCAAGGAAAATTGAAGGAAAAAAATCACAGGTATATAAAATTATGTACATAGTCAGTGATTCAAGTTAATTTGTTGAAACAATATTGCTATTTAATATAATAAATAAGCTACTTAATTACACTATTAGTCGCCAGTCTGTTTCTATTTACATTTTAAAATAAGGCATTATGACGATTTCTCTTACGCGTTTAAATATATCTTCGTTTGTTTTAAGTATAAAACTCGCAAAGTTGTACAGGAGAATGTCATATACACAAGTCTTGCATGAATAGTAAGGGGGGTACGTCGGATTAATGGTTGCGCTATTCTTTTTAATTTACGGCCGCCAGAGGCATGACTATACACGGGTGTGCTGTTCGTCGAAGACGAGAATAGCATTCTGTCTCTCTTGAGCCTTTTAATATAACCCATTATAATGAAACGATTAAAGTGACAACCTAATTGAACAAGCCGCTTACAGTCGCTCAACCGGCCGTGCACCCATCGATTGCAACGACGTACGGCGTACGACGGCGTTGACGCGATGGAAAAGTTACGACACGATCGTACTAATGTAACACCAGTGAAATTGGGCTTGGTTGCAAGACCTGTGTTTAAGATCGTCATATCTACCTACGGTAGATTGTGCCATTAGGTGTATTCAACTTCGAGAAATAAGCCGAAAGTTATATTTTAAGAGTTATGATGTTATCGTATTTTACTTGACACTGGCATATAGTTATAACTAATTGCCATCAAAGGAAAGAAAGGAGTTGGAGTGGGCATTTAGGAAACTTCGTCAAAGTTTTGCTATGTCCATACTTTACAATCTGAAATTTGTATTTAACTGTGTCTCTGTCATAAATAGCCTTTAGTTAGGACATAGTCTTCTGCCAATGGACCCTTCAATCTGATCTTCGTTAATTTGTTAGATATTTGTAACAAAAAGTGTAGTATAGATAACTTGTTTATTCATTGTACAATACGAACAAAATTAAAAGTAAGAATCAAAGTAAAAATTAAGCTAAAAATAAAAGAGTAAAGTACTACACAAATTATCGGAATAACTTAAAAATAAACATTAATGTGCCAAAGAATAGGCCTTAGCTCAGCTTTAACGTTGTAGTTGATTAAGTACAGCGCTGGCCATTCTGCCAAAACCTGTTGGAGTGACACCACGTTACACAAAAAATACAAAATAATATTTCTACAGAAATGACATAATTTTTTATTAGTTGAGTACTGACAATAAAGTTATATGGGGATATGAGCAAATTTTTTAATATGGTGCCATAGATATAATGTATAATATTTAACGAACATATAAATAAATATAATGATAAAAGAGACTAGAGCAAGGTTAGTTTATCACCACTACAATGAAACTACAAAGTAGTTGGATGAAAACCAGAACCTTTTGTTGGTCCAGTAATATGTTATTGTGTAGTAAAATGTAGTGTGTATCGAAGTTGTGTTTTAGAGTTAATTTTATATTCCAGACGTTCCAATGGAGAAGAAAATGCTAAGAATGGCTCTTATTATACTGGCTAAACGCCGAGGCCCACGTTGGTGTCAAAAAAATTTAGTTACCAATATGTTACAACCCCTTATAGAAGATGAAAAGGTTCCAGACCGAATAAAATCTTTCTGTGTCTCCGTTCTGGGGCCATTGTTGAAACCTTATCCTGTAGATATGAAAGTAAACTGTGAAGTCGTCGTAAATAATTTATTAGAAATGTTAAAGCAAAATCGTGAGTTTCTTCAATTTTTTAGTTTTTGATTCATTTTGTTGATATTATTTGGTGTTTCAGTACCTAAGTAATATAGATAGATAGATATATTCTTTATTGTACACCAAAAATAAAGTTATACTATCATTGATTGTAATATTTATATACAATATCCTATATAAATATAATACAAATATAATCCTATACAAATGGCGGTCTTATAGCTAATAGCGATTTCTTCCAGACGACCGTAGGATGGACATTGTTATAAAGATAATTTAATATAGGTTGGTGATACATTATCGTTAGGATGATAGAAAAAATTATTAATAAAAAAGTTAATAGCCTTTAAAAAATATAATTATAAATAAATATGAGTAAATAATAAATAAATAAAATATACATATTTATAAAGATACATAGTGATTTTTGACAAGCTTTTTGAAAATCTTCTGACTGAATGTCAGATTCGCTTGTCTTACCTACAAATTCCTTAACCGAACCGTATGCTACAGTGTATACAAATGAATTCATCAAGACTTTAAATATAAAAAAATGTATTGGCCCATTGCACTGCAGGAATTCGTCTGTGCCAACAATGCTATTCTTCGTAATGACAAAAAATGTCCATTGCACTCGTTGAACTTATATTTATCAAAAACTCTCTTTTATTTCTAATCTCTTATTGATTGCATTGTTTCTATGTTATAAATTTATTTCAAAAAAATTATTACATGTACTTGAAATTTAATTTTTTTTTCAGCTTCACATAAAATGAAAGAAGCCATTTTCACAAGTTTATTGTATATGAAAAAACACAATTTAAATCGTGTAACTGAAGCCTTGTTGTCATGGAATCCACGAAAAGTGTCACCGGAACTGGAAAATCTTTTAAAGGATTATGTAAGAGAAAAACCAATTAAAGTTTGGTTGAAGATATTGCCAAGAATATCTATTAATTAACTAAAGGGTATTAAAATAAGCCAAATGACTTCTAACGCCGCATTATAGGAAAATGATTGTAAATAAAAATTGGAATTTTACCAGTGAAGTTGACGTTCTATATCGAAAGATTCTTTTTCCGTTAGAAAAATATTGGATCATTTTTATTGATGAGCTTCCACTATTTATGGGAAGTTTAGTGAGTTCTTTGCCAATAAAGTTTGTGAGCAAGATTTATGAATTCTTTGAATGTGGTTTTGACTACCTTATCAGTATAGAAATTTTTTCTATCCAAAATTGTCTTAACACATTCCCACCGAGAAACGAGATTTCTCATTTTTAAAAAATCTTTTAACTTAAAAATCACTAAAATTGTTTAAAAATCCAAAATTATTAAAAAATTCATGATAAAATGAATACGTTATATTTAAGAATAAAAATCTCAAATATAGCATATTACGCCATGCTTTTAAATTATTAATTTAACATGACGCAATGTCATGTGAAATTAAAAATACGTAAAGCGTACAAATACTTAATACCTAATACGCAATCTTTCATATAAAAAAGATTTAGAAAATGAAATTAATTTTTGTTAATTTTATTTTCTTAAAACTTTTTTGTATGAAAGATATGTGTTTATTAGTGAATATTTAGTGGCGACTTAAAAAATTATGTATCAATCGTTTTCATCTGTATTGAAATCTTTGTAACATACGATTAAACGAGCGTTCACTTTTGATGACATTAAAAATCCAAGACTGAATCATAACATCAGAATAATACCCGCTGTTTTAATTCACACGTCGAAAAATTTTTATTACATAGAAATACCCCGATTTATAGGCAAGTTTCAGCAAAAATAGCACGATGGGAATGTATTGATTTCGAAAAAAGCGGAAATCAGTAGAAGCAAGATTTGGAAATCTCACATAGTGTGAAAGTCTCGTGAAGAACTTACTGCAGAGATCATCTCCCATGCTCATAACGTGGCCCAGCTAGCGGAGTCGTTGTGTTTTGATCTCGTTTATTATATGGGATTTAGCCACTAGGTCTTTGATCTCTTGATACTTCAGGGATGGTCCAAGTATTTCTCTGAGGATCTTGCGCTAAGTGGCCAGAAGTTTAGTTTCTTCTTTTAAGGTCAGCGTTCAGGCCTTGCAGGCGTACATTAATATCGGCCTTATAATCATTTTATATATGCTCATCTTCGTGCGTTTGCTCAGAAGTCTGGAAACTAACACTTTGTAATGCGTATTTAAATTTCTCCACTCCCTTAAAGGTGACTTCTCCAATCGTTAAGTATTGCCCGGTCTGTCTGACATTTGTATCGGTGCATATGTATATACTCCGTTTTGTCAACTTTCACTCGGAAACAAACTTTCCTCACCTCTTGTTCCAAGGCAACCATAGACGTAATCACTTCATTTCGGTTTGTCCAAGCAAAGCAAAGCATGGTCATCCGCGTATCCTATCACCTTGAGCGGCCCATTTAGTTTTACACCACCGTCGAGTTGAAGGACGTTCCTTATGACGTGTTCCAGTACTGAATTAAACATCATAGGCAACAGAGCATCTTTCTGCTTCACACCGGAGATTACCTCGAAATCGTCCGTCAGTTCCATACCTACCCTAACTACAGCTCTGCTTTCTCGAGTCGCAGCTTCTATCATTTTAATCTTTGTCTGGTATGCCGTATTTCCTGAGTATCGCGTATAGAGAGCCAGAGAGAGAGGTCTATGCTTTCATATGCTTTTGCAAAATCTACAAATAATGCATGGATACTGCATGCACTTTTTCTCCATTAGCTGCTTAAGTAGGAATATTTGATCGATAGTACTACGATTGCGTCAAAAACCACACTGGTAACACTAATGATGGCCTCAATATATGGTTCCAATCTCCCAGCAACACATATACTGAGATCTTATATGTTATTGGTAGTCACCATGTGAAATTATTTTGCTACCAACAGCAAGGATCTAAATGTATAGGAAATAATTATAGCTTTACTGTGTATATATAAAAGTGTTAAGATTTACTAAGAGTGTTGAAATAGATTGTAAAATACATTTCTTAAGTATTTATATTATACTAGTAAAGCTTTCCTGTTTTCACAAGTGTAACTGTATGAAAATAGGAATTACTACTAGTTTAAAGTGATTGGTTCATTCTTTTGTTCAGCCTAGTAACATATTACAGTATATGCTGTTAATCATCTGTGATTTATGTAAGTTAATAAAAAATATGTCATTCATGAGTGTTTTATTTTCTCATCCACAAAAAAATATTTTACATTACATTATATATGTTCACAATACAGATCTACTACATGCAAAAAATATAATCAAAATTAACATGTTTTTTATACTACACTATACACAATTACAGTAAACCCTCCTATAACGCGGTAGATTGGTTCCGCGTTAGAAGGAAAACGCGTTATGCGAGTGATCACTGTATCCTATAAACAATGTTCCTAAGATTCAAAAACTAGGAACAAAAACTTATATATAATAATAATTTAACTTTATAAGAACAATATGTGTATATTGACTATGTACTTTCAAATCATTATAAATTTTATGACTTGGGAAATCCCCGCGTTACACGAGGGACAAGAAATCGCGTTATAGGAGGGTTAACTGTATAGGTTTTTTATTTGAAATAATCCCCCCCCCCCCCCCCCCCCCCCGGGGGGGGGGGGGGGGGGGGGGGGGGGGGGGGGGGGGGGGGGGGGGGGGGGGGGGGGGGGGGGGGGGGGGGGGGGGGGGGGGGGGGGGGGGGGGGGGGGGGGGGGGGGGGGGGGGGGGGGGGGGGGGGGGGGGGGGGGGGGGGGGGGGGGGGGGGGGGGGGGGGGGGGGGGGGGGGGGGGGGGGGGGGGGGGGGGGGGGGGGGGGGGGGGGGGGGGGGGGGGGGGGGGGGGGGGGGGGGGGGGGGGGGGGGGGGGGGGGGGGGGGGGGGGGGGGGGGGGGGGGGGGGGGGGGGGGGGGGGGGGGGGGGGGGGGGGGGGGGGGGGGGGGGGGGGGGGGGGGGGGGGGGGGGGGGGGGGGGGGGGGGGGGGGGGGGGGGGGGGGGGGGGGGGGGGGGGGGGGGGGGGGGGGGGGGGGGGGGGGGGGGGGGGGGGGGGGGGGGGGGGGGGGGGGGGGGGGGGGGGGGGGGGGGGGGGGGGGGGGGGGGGGGGGGGGGGGGGGGGGGGGGGGGGGGGGGGGGGGGGGGGGGGGGGGGGGGGGGGGGGGGGGGGGGGGGGGGGGGGGGGGGGGGGGGGGGGGGGGGGGGGGGGGGGGGGGGGGGGGGGGGGGGGGGGGGGGGGGGGGGGGGGGGGGGGGGGGGGGGGGGGGGGGGGGGGGGGGGGGGGCGCGCGCGCGCGCGCGGCGGGGGGGGGGGGCGCGGCGCGCGCGCGCGCGCGCGCGCGCGCGCGCGCGCGCGCGCGCGCGCGCGCGCGCG